>JAOVYX010016685.1:0-23990 GCA_035668315.1 Drosera spatulata
GGGGGAAGGATGTAACAACCAAGCAATCTATAAGTATTTGCCATAAATAGTCGTTTATATGAAACCAGGCAATCATATAACCAAGACGCTCTATGTTAATAGCATACGTAAGTCAAAACGCTCATGAAAATATCATGTGTCAAAAATCAAGATAAGCAAGCACGATGATATTCATCGGAAGCACGTCGATATCAAGTGGCACATGACCAAAGATGACTAAGCTAACCAAACAAAACCTTATCCACACGTGTCGTCCTCTCATTATCGATGCCTGTGACAAGTCTATTGCATGTCAAGCCGTGAACGAGGGCGTGACACCTCAAGCACACGTGTCGTCCTTTCGTCGTCGACGCCTGTGACAAGGCAGGCACCAAAATCTCTTTAAATAGGGCAAGTTTAGGGTTTAAAAAAAAAGGTAACAAACACCTAAAGTAGTTCTAAGGGAGAGAAAACAAGAAGAACAAGACGTGGGCTAAGCAAGCACGACGGGGTCGATGGCAAGCGAAGTTAAGGAGGGGCAATATCTCATGACAAGAACAACACAAGCGTAATTAAGGTAATTATATGTATGGTTAGCTTTTAAACATAGCTTAAGTAATTCAACCAGTGCCCTAAACGATTCATGAAAACCAAGTCTTTATGCCTGCAAAAGCCATGCTTTATGTTACACTATGACATGATTTTTTTTAAGCATCAACATATATGCTTACCAAGTCAAGTTTAAACAAGAGCTTTTGATAAGCTGTTTTGCGAGTTAAGTAAATCAAGGGAGTAAAATCCCGACCAAGTAATCAATGACATACGTCGATGGGTCTATGATGACCCTAGGTGCACCAAACCAAGATAATGCTTAACAAAGCATACCAAGTTACAAGAATTCGCACACATATTGCTTTATGTTTTAAAGGTCAAGTCTCTTTATTCCCATGTGAATTGATTATGGAAATAAGCAAGCAAGTGTTCTAAGAATGTTACTTTACATGCTTCCGCTACACTGTTTAAATAACGACTTTATTGTACCTGAAATCTCTTTGATGTAAACATGTAACTTTTACATGCCATAGTATAATTATTGAGGCCTTTCCTCATTTTCTCCATGTTTCCAATAATTTCAGGTAATCATGGGAACCCGGGAAACCACCAGTAGCGAGTGAACTTAGTATTACGTCTTTTATGGTTTGCCATGTAAAAAAGCTCTACTTTACTTTTGCCAAGTGATGTAATAAAAGTTGATGTTTCTACTACTCTTTTGTAATATTGTTCATCATATTGCAAGAGCCTTTCGATTCAATCTCGAGCTTGAGATTGGGTCGTGGGGGTGACGCATACCACCCCAAGGTGGGGGCATTTCAGCAGACTCCATCACCACTATTGAAAGTCATTTTTATGATATCATCAGTGTAGAACCCCCTATCTGCCATGTTCCTCAACTCACACCACCTTGGCAACCTGTCTTGCGACATCATAACCACCAATCATCACCAAGTCATTATCCTCCACCGAAATCACCACTACCACAACAAGAACCATAATCCTCTTTTGCTCTCTTCGAAATTCAAGCACAACCTATAACAGAAGTATTTGAAACTTCCACACAAGAAGGTGAGCAACCACAAGGAGTGTCTGAGACTCCTGGAGGGGAGTTTGAGGCTGTTGCAGAAATTTCTGAGTGTTTTGTACAAAGAGATGAGCATGCCACAGGAACGTCTGAGGTTTCTTCAGTAGTGTCTGCAGCTACTGAGAAAACACAAGAAGTAATACAGGTTCCTGCAGAAGTGTTTGAGGGCTCTGCACCAGAGGATGAGTCTGTCATAGGGACATCTGATTTTTCTACATTAAGGGCTAAGACAACTGCACAAATATTGAACACAGAAATGGATATACCAATTATAGAGGATGTTTCTCTCACGTCCAGCCCTTCCATTACTATAACGTCCTGATTTTTCATTAATTATCAACAATACATATGACTGTCGCTGGGCCCAATGCCTCAACTAGGTAAAAACTATACATCCTGATTTAATCATAAGAATTAAGCTAAATTCACTTATACATCATTAGTTTAGAAACTTTTGATGCATTGAATCATAACTCAGAATATCACCTTCGCTATGGAATTTACATCTCTTTCTAGAATTAGATTACCTTTCACACATAAGTTATATCTAGCATCAAAACTTAGATCACACTTCTCTTCAAGTCTTGCTCCTGTAACAAAGAGAAGAGGAAAGACATAGAAAAATAGTTGCTGTGAGCTATAGGAGCCTATTAACGTGTCGGTCCCTTACCAAGGGTTACACGAGAGAAGAAGGTAAGAAAAGAAAAGGAAAATGATCACTTGGATCCTTTGTTCCAGCACTATGAAATTATCATGCCAATCTGGCATTCACAATTATCATCACAAGCATACCAGTGATTCACCCTAGTCACACAAGCACACTTAACACCATGTAACAACGCTCGAAACTACGTGTCCATCGACACTCCATACATTATCAATGTCATTTACTATTGTCACACCCTTTATGGTATGGCAGTCAAGACCTCCATATCAAACAAACTGAGACAATGACACTGTGACACGACAGGTTCCTAGTTCAAGTTTCTTGTACTGCTATACTCAACAGTTCGCTCAAGACTTTGTTATACTTACCATTATATCAATCACACAGAGACAAAAGACAATATATATCCTGAATTTTATAATTGTTCTCTTGGAGAGACTTATTTAATTTCATAAGTTAGCTCTCCTCAGCTTTAGCAAAAGGGAGATCCGTAAAAGGGGATCAGTCAAACCGGAGCCTAGGGTCTCCTGCAGTGAGATACCCTCATACCAAAGCGACCTCACAAGATCGATGAAAGAATGTCACCACCAAGTCACCGTATAACACATGCGAAAGACACAACGCTCTTTGTGTTTTATACCACAGAGTTATCCTAACAATTATGGATTTACACTCCTTTTACTCACTCATTCTCTTTATACCAGCAAACAAGGCGCAAGTGATAGGCAATAAGGTACGTCAAAACACATTCTATGTCAAATATAATTAGTGACTACGGCCAAAGATTCCAACGCATATTATTATACTCACGGTATAATAATACGCATCGTCACACATAATAAATCTAAACGTTATCTTTTACCACAGTTCTTCGCATGCACATGCTCAACCTCGTCCTTTAAGTGACAACGGGCAGCGTCTCCAAGTCCTATAATATAATAGGATACGCGTATTAAGACACACCATTGTGAATGATTGTTCACGTTATGGAGTTAAGCATATTTGTTCATACTTCTTGAAAAATCGCCATAGTAATATTATGTGGTGGTGCCAAGCTCTGAGAAAAGTCTTTGATACTTATTTTGATAGTCCATGATGATGATTTATGTATTTATCATCATTAGAAGTGTATGTGAACATTTGGAGCTGTTCCAGGGTCAAAATGGTTCATTTCCAGATTCTGTCCAACATGACCCTTCAGCACGTTTAAATCTATAACTTCTTGTATACAGTTTCAAAAATTATTTTGTAAAATTCTACATAAACTAGACTCTATAATTGTTCCATAGAATCATAGCTTTTATCATGAAACCTTACCAATAATAGCAATTCATTCTTTCAAATTTATATTTTCCGCTAGATCAGATAGTTCAACCTTCCTTCAATAATTAGTTCATAAATCCTTGCATACAACTTCAAATCTAGATTTTTAAACTGTTCTGGAAACTAGACCTCAAGTGCTTTCCATTGATATACACGTTTTCTAATTCTTTCTGTGTAATTCTAGATCAAGTCACAAAATGATCCTTGTAATTAGTTTTAGTCGCAATGCAACCTACTATGACCACTGACAATGAACATAGAGGTATCACGAATAGTATCCAATACAGGATCTTCTTAGTAATCGGGTGCATTGTGAGTTATGATGGTGATGAAACTCTAAATCGGTGAAGAGTTTCCTGAGGTTTCACCTCCTAGTTATAGTACTTAGTATTCAGGAAGGGTTAAAACAAAATCCAAGGAAATCTGGATTTTGAACTGCGTGTGAATCGTTTAACACGCGTGGGGGACTTTGCCAATCAAAGACAAAGGAGATCTGGATTCGATAATCCAATCTTTACGTGTGATTTAAGATCCCGTCATCTCCGTACTGATTTGATCATTTATTGATCCATGTTAAACTCAAATTCAATTTTGTTGCTCCCAGATAACCAACACAATTCAACTCCCAATATTTAGCATGGAGTAACGAAAATAAGTTTGATGACAGTATCAAATATAGGAATCCTGGTTTACCAATCCAAGAAGTAGGCATATTCTTATGCTTCTGTATAACAACTTAACCACTTACACAAATAACTTGTTGTAACCTTTGCCATGAAGTAGGCATATTTTTGTGTTTCGAAATCCTCAAACATAAGTGTATTTCCCTTAACATCTGAATCCATATGACTGATAACTTATGATACATAAAACAGCATAAGAAAACACTAGTGGATTCAACCAGCACAGTGAACAAAGATCATAACTTAACTATATATGATCGTACAAATACCATAGACAACTATCTTTGTTGTCTAAGAGATTTTTCACTTATGTAAGTAGCAACTTCATGTTTATCATATATCAGCATTGGTAAGCAACAGAAGAACACACAAAAGTGTATATTCAGAAAGCACACATGTGCATATTCAAAAAGCACACATGTACATATTTCTAAAACAGAATATTTTGAGGGTACAGACACAAAGACAAGGGTGCATCTGACAAGGACTGCAATGTGAGGACTTCTTTGTGCTCTTAGTTATTGTCTTGTGCTTTCCATCAGGGCTCTGATCGTTGCTTTTTCCTCTTCCTCAGTCATAATTTCTTGTTGGTATTTTGCTAGTCTCTTAGACTCTTCTGTTGGAATAGATGTTCTGACTATGCACATGAACTTCCCTTTTGGTAGCTTAGCTCTCTTACCTTTGTACGCCGGTCTACTGTCATCTGGATAGATTGATGTTACTTGACCCACCTTCTTTGGTACTGTAGTGATAGCCGGTTGAATAGTAGTTACATCGTTTATTGGTATGGAGACGATGGCCAGCTCTGCTGTTGAAGTTGTTAGCGCTGTTGTGGGTATCAGTTCTTCCTGTTCTGCTGTGCTTGTCAGGATTTGGAGCCTTATTGTCTTTGCTACTCTTTCCTCCTCCTCTCTGATCGCCAAGGCTTTTCTTCTAGTTAGAGGGTTGAGGCTGGTTCGAGCTCTACTATCTGGATGCTCTGTTGTGTATTTCTCTTTTGAACTGCTCGGTATTCCTTCAGAACCAATTTCAGTGTATTAAGAAGATGTGGATGACACTTTTTAGTTTTTACTACTTCTGTTGTCATCCTAGGCATTTTTTTGACCAGGGTTTGCAGTAGAGGAGGTACTTTTGTTGGTTTATTCTTTATTTTTTTTGGCATCGTTTTTGCTGATGTTGGTTGGTTCCTCAATAATAATTCTTCTAACGAAGATGTTGTACTTGAGGTGCTGGATCATGTCTGCTCTCATTTTGACTACAAGTTGATCATTATCCTTACCGACTGGAACCCTTTCCAGAGCTGTCAGCTCGGTTTTCTTAGAAGGTAATTTAGCAATTGATCTTCTAATTTGTTCTTATCTGACTCGTCTTGATACCAGAGTGACATTCACTTTCTTAAGAAGATCTATCAATAGATCTTCATATAGAACTGGTGTTGTATCTTGTATCAGCCCAGCTTCAATCACCGGTGTTCTTCTATTGGAAGTATGGTGATAAGTGCTAGTGCAGTTACCCAATTTCCATACCGTTCGAACAGTGGATCAAATTCCTTGTTAGAATCTTCATCCATTGGCTCCGATGTGTCTGCTCCCTTTCCAAACACCTTTTTGGGGATTCTGTTGGTGAATCTGGCTCTCTTAGGTATGTTTCTCAGTACAAGTATGTGTCTGAGAGGTAGTTCCTCACCATACTTGGAATACATTGCTTCTCTTTTCTTAATGAAGAGAGTGTCGTAATCCTTTCGTTGTTGTTCTTAGGTGGCAGTGGTTAAGTTGGAATGATGAACTCTCTTTCCTGAGACTTTCTTGCTTGTGTGATGGGTGGTGGTTGAGTTGTTGACTGGATGATGATTTCTTGTGATGTACTGGTTTTCTCCATTTCTTGGCTTTGCTGATGATCGTCATTTCCATTGTTTTGTTGTGCTATATGTTTTGTTGCTGCTGATTCTTCTGCCTCAGGAGTTGATGGAGGATAGCTTACTTTCTGATCTTGGTTTAACTGATTTTCTGTCTAATTTCTACTTTCCTCAGTTGAGAGTTGTTCTGCTGGTGTGGTGATTGTCTGATCTGTAGTAGGCTCTTTTATGGTTGTGGTTGCCTCGCTTCTGATTTCCCTTGAGACTTCTTCTACTGTGGCTTCTGTCTGGTCTAGTTATTGTTCTGCTGAAATGAGGGACTCTTTTGGAGTTGATTCTTTCTTCTTCTGCCTCACCCTTTTCTTAACAAGTTCTGATGTCTTTCTTTTGCTCGGAGGTTTTTTGGTTTTTTTTTTTTTTTTTTTTTTTTGCTGGTGAGGATTTTGTGATTATGTCTACTGTGTCCTTGCTCGCTATCTCTTTCTTTTCAAATCCTGCTGGAGCCTTTCTCATTAGTTTAAGTATCAAAATTCCAATCCTTTTATTGGCATTTATTGTCATTTCCTCCTTAGGGCTGACTTTGACCTTTTTCTTGACAGGCAGACTTATGATTCGTCCTAATGCATAGCTTTTCTTCTCCTTAAGTCCCTTGACGAACATTCCAAACACTTACTTGCTCCAGTTTAGCTTTTCTCCAAGGACCAAACTAGTCAGCATTCGCAGTTGATCCTAATTTACGTGATCCTTAGAGCCTTCTATAACTAGAAGGCACTTTTTTAGTACGTCAGCAAGGAACGCATACTTTTCTTGAAAATACTTCTTCAGCAACTGCCCCTTCTCTGGGATGTATGCCATCATCTTGTTCATTCCTTCCTGTATCTTTTCTATTGGTAACTCTTCTGGCAATATTCCATCATCATTTAGTTTGAGGGCTTCAGCAAAGTCCTTGGCAGTCCATATAATTTCTTCACCTCGTATAACTGTAGTTAACTTCTCGCCATCTTTAGTGATGCTGACGGAATCCCAGAAGTATAATACCTCTTGAACCATGATCCTTGTTTCTTCTAGAAGTAGTACCTACAAACCTGCATTAACAAGGATTTGATTGATCTCCTTGATCCCCTCTGAGAAATTAGATGCCTTATCAATCAGCAAGACGCTTCCAGACTTGATTTGTAAGGTCTTTGCTCCCTTTCCTGCCATTTGTTATTCTAAAAATTAAAGATGAAAATTAAGGTGTAAAGTGAAAACTTGAATAAGAAGTGCGAAATAAACTAAGCGACTACAAAAATTGTCAAGAATTTGAGACTCAGAGATGTTTGCTTGTGTATGTTGAAGACTAGGGATTGTCAGCAGGGTATACAAGCTTAAGAAGTGAGTTGAGAAGAGAAGAAAGGTAAAATGTGAAATATTTGACTAAGTATTGATATTTATAGGCAGTCAATACAACAGACACACGTAAAAATTGCAACGGTTATAAGTTTCTCAGAATAGAATTGTAACCGTTGGAAAAGAATCTTTTACACGTCATCAGCAGAGTGCTGTCTTGCTTTGTTGTGTTGTCTAGTAGAGTGGTTATATATAACTCTATTGTGCCTCAATATTCACAATCTATCAATCGTAATTCTCCTTTGAAGTGAATGAACTTCTTCTCATCTAATGGTTTCATGAAGATATCTACCACTTGCTTTTCTGTTGAGATGAATTTTAGTGTGACATTCTTCTTCTGAATATGTTCCCTGATAAAGTGGTACTTGATGTCTATATACTTTGTTCGGGAGTGGAACACAGGATTATTTACTATTGCTATTACTGAAGTGTTGTAACAATGTATGGGTGTATAGGCAATGTGCATTCCATAATCTAGAAGCTGTGACCTCATCGAGAGAATCTGAGCCATACAAATTCCTGCTGCTACATATTCCGCCTCAGCGGTAGAGGTTAATACAATTGCTTGCTTCTTACTGAACCAGGAGATCAGCCTATCACCCAGAAATTGACATGAACGACTGGTGCTTTTCCTGTCCACTGTACGCCCAGCAAAGTCAGCATCAGAAAAGCCACAAAGAGTTAGATCTGAATCTCTTGGACACCACAACCCTAAGTTTGGAGTCCCTTCGAGATATCTTATGATCCTTTTTACAGCAGAGTAGTGCGACTTCTTTGGATCCGACTGAAAACTTGCACATACGCACATAGGGAACATGATATCAGGCTAGCTTGCTGTAATGTATAGGAGAGATCCTATTATGCCTTTGTATAAGGTGGCCCTTATGGTCTTTCCTTTTTCACCCTTCTCCAACTTAGCAGAGGTGCTCATGGGTATTATCGTACTGGCACTTTCTAAACCAAATTCCTTAACCATATTGTTTAAGTACTTAGATTGGTTTAGAAAAATTCCTTTTGAGCTCTGCTGAACCTGCAGCCAAAGAAAATACCTGAGTTCTCCCATAAGGCTCATCTAAAATATTGATTTCATGAGTTCAGCAAACTCATCGCAAAGTGTATTGTCAGTGGATCCAAAGATGATACCATCCACGTATATCTGCACTAGAAGAACATCCTTATTGCTCTTGACAGATAAGGTTGTGTCTACTTTGCCTCTCTTAAATCCATTTTCAAGATGATATGTTGATCATGTCTCATACTATGCACTTGGTGCCTGCTTTAATCAATACAAGGCCTTGTCCAGCTTGTAAACATGATATGAAAATTCATGGTCTTCAAATTCAATTGGTTGCTCTACATACACTTCTTCTTGTAACTCACCATTCAAGAAGGTACTTTTAATATCCATTTGTTAAACTGTAAATCTTTTATGTGCTGTATCTGGCAACTGGTGCGAATGTTTCATCATAGTCTATACACTCTTCTTGTGAGTAACCTTTAATAACTAATCTAGCCTTATTTCTTACTATAATGCCATTTTCATCTGTCTTATATCTGAACACCCATTTTACTCCTATAACTGGATAATCCTTGGGTCTAGGAACAAGTCACCAAACCTCAGTTCTTTTGAACTCATTCAGTTCTTCTTGCATGGCTTGAATCTAGTATGGATATCTTAGGGCCTCTTCTGGTTTCTTTGGTTCAATTTTTGGCGGGAAGCATGCTGACAGACATTTTAGAGCTATTCCTCTTCTTGTTCTCACAAGTTCCTCCATGCTTCCGATGATATTTTGTGTTGGATGATCACCAATCCAGTGTTGCTTCCTTTTATGCACTTCATCCATGTTCAGGTTATGCTATTCGATCTTCTTGTTCTTCCGCTACTTGATGCTAGCTGAGTCGAGCTGCGCTGTCACTCCTTCCGATGGTTCTGAATCATCCCTTTTTGGAGATTTTCTGTTTTCACATATGCTTGAACAGTCATTAATTTCTTCATAAAAGACATTAGCATTTCTGGGGGCAGAATACTTTTCTTCAAAGGTAAAATGCACAGTTTCTTCAAGCACATCAAATCTTTTATTTAGCACCCCGTAGGCTTTGCTCTTAGTAGAGTATCCTAAGAATATTCCTTCATCAGATTTAGATTCAAACTTTGCTAGATATGCTTTGTCATTATTGTGGATAAAACACTTGCATCCAAATACGTGGAAGTATGCTAAGTTTGGTATCCTACCCTTCCATAGCTCGTATGGGGTCTTTTTGTGTATCTTATATATCAGGGATCTATTTTGTACATAGCATGTTGTATTCATTGCTTCTGCCTAGTACGGCAGAGCTAGATTTGCATTTGATAATATGGTTCTAGCTGCTTCAATTAGTGTTTTGTTCTTTTTCTCAGCAACCCCATTTTTCTATTGAGTTCTAGGTACAGAGAAGTTATGTATAATGCCATGATCATCGCAGAATTGATCCACATCATATTGATCAAATTCTGTCCCATGGTCACTTCTGATTGCCATAATTTCTTGACCTTTCTCATTCTGGACTTGTTTGAGATACTTAGTGAGGATTTCATAGGTATCTTTCTTATTGTGTAGAAAGAATACCTAGGTATACCTAGTGTAGTCGTCAATAATAACCAATGTGTATCTCTTTCTACCTATGCTCTCTGTCGACATTGGTCTAAAGGTCTAGAGTTCTCCGTAGCTCCTATACTTTTGAAGCTTGCCTTAGTTTGTTTACCCTGTTGACATGGTCCACACAACCTATCTTTGGAAAACTTGATCAAAGGCAAGCCTTTGACAAGATTCTTAGAGCATTGTTCATTCATTCTTTCAAAGTTTAAGTGAGCTAGTCTTCTGTGCCATAGCCAATTGATCTCATTTAGATCATTTGTATCAAAACACGTGATCTCCTTTGAGATGCAACTGGAAAGATCAAAACATACACATCACCTCTTCTTTTTCCTACCAGCTTCACTTCATCATGGTCTCTGTCCTTCACTTCACATATGTCCTTGGTAAAGGAAACACAAAATCCTTTATCATATAATTGACTCATGGACAAAAGATTATGTTTAAACCCTTGACATGGGCCACGTGCCTAAAGATTAAAGAACCAGTACCTGGAGTTCCATAACCTTTGGTCTTTCCAACTCTGCTATCTCCAAATATAACGGGGGGGACCTTCCATCTTTTCATATTCTGTTAGCAGAGCTTTATTTCCTGTCATGTGCCTTGAGCGTCCACTGTCTACATACCAGCTTTGTTCGTGATGCTCTTGTAAAAATAAATCATTCTGCACATTGTCCCCTATATTGCTCCTAAGGTCAGATTTCTCTTTGGAACCCAAACCCAAGTGGTCTTCTTGGGTGTTTTCCAACAATCATAGGACATATGACTAAGTTCTTCACACTTACAGTATTGTACTCTAATGGTGGTGTGATAGGACACGTAGTGTGGATTCCATGGTGAAATGCCTGGATAGTCCCTGTAGTATGTTGGTCTCCAATACTGTTTTCTGCTGACAATAAAGTGTGAACTCTATTATGTCATGCCTTTTCTCTGCTGTGAGAAATGGGCATTGATAGATTGAAATGTCGTGTTGTATTGTCTACTGACAGCAGGTCTGTCCTTAGCAGGGAGAGATTTATTCTTCTTAGAGCTCTCTTCTTTTTCTTTTTTGGAGAGTTTTTCACTTTCATCAGATGAGCTGTATCCACGTCTAGCTCTCCTCCTTTTTGCTACTGTAAAATGAATTTGTTTCAGATCCTTGGACTTCCCATTCCAGGGGTCTATCTTGGATTGAAGTGAATTTTTTTCCTTTTTCAAGATGTTCAATTTGTCTTGGAGAGGTAGAAGGGTGGTTTTGTCAAGGAAACTAGCAAAGTCTGCAGTAGTATCTTCTAGTTCAGAGATCTTGCCAGCACAATGACTATGCTTTGACTTTGCTACCTCGTACTCTTCTGAAAGGTTTCTGAACATCCCTTTCAGATTAATATAGTAAGCAGAGATCGCTGCAATGGCCTTTCTAAGATCATCTATAGACAATCCAGGGCTGTGAAACTCAAATACCATGTCAATCATCTTCCTTGCCTCTCTTGCATCTTCACTCCTTGCCATTAGACACAGCTGTGCCTCCATGGTTGATGTTGTTTCCGTTTCCTCTTCTGAGTCGCTCCATGCTTTCGCTGCTAGAGTTTTCTGCTGATTTTTGTAGTCCCTCTTCTCTGGACCTTTCCTTTTTTCTTTTTTTTTTTGTATTCATTTTTTGTAGGTTTTCTGTAATCTTTAGCAAAGTGTCTAGATTTTCCATAATTGAAACACGTGGAGTCTTGCTCCTTTCCTTTGTCTTTTGATTGTTGTTCTTTTTTTTAGGTGAAAATCAGGAGAGCTTTAGCAAGCTGCCTAAGAAAGGTGCTTGGTAGAAGACTGCACCATTTGTGTGTATTCTATAAGCTGGTTAAGGGTCAACCAAAAACCCAACACATAGTGAATTACCTCATAGTTGATCACACTAATCTCTAAGGGAAGAATGGACCTATGCTTTAGAGTTTCATTTGAACTCTATCGTCAGAACCACTATAAATCCAATGTCTTTGTCTTTCGTGCATACTTATTCCTTTCTTTACATAGTCTAATACAACTGAATCTGAGATTGATTAATCTAAGAAACTGGTGACGAGGCAACTGTTGTATCCTGAAACTCAATATCCAGCAGACAGCAAAGCTAAGCTAAATAATCATCAGAGTTACTGATTCAACTCTACAAATACATAGTTTCTAGAGAAATAAATGTATTCAACCCCCTCCCCCTCCCCCCTCCCTTCTAGGTTTATTTTCATAATTTAGGTCCAACGGTTGGTATCAGAGTTTATCTCTTTAGGCTTGACAGCTTTGAAGTGAAAAAGATCACTCTTTTGTTTAACAGCAGACAACAAAGTTAAGCTAGATAATCATCAGAGTTACTGATTCAACTTTGCAAATACATCGTTCCTAGATAAATAAATCTATTCAACCTTCTTCCCCCTCCCCCCCTACCCACCTCCCTCCCTTCTAGGTTTATTTTCTCAATTTAGGTCCAACGGTTGGTATCAGAGCTTGTGTCTTTAGGCTTAACAGCTTTGAAGAGAAAAAGGTCACTCTTTTGTTTAATTGCATCCGGCAAAGAAGTTACTAACTAGTTTGTGAGAATGTCTCAGCTTGGCACGCATGTCAGTCCTCCCTTATGTTTTGCCGATAAATTTAGTCACTGGAAAAAGAGGATAAGGATGCATATGTATGCAATTGATAGAAGAACCTTCAGAACCATCATCCATGGATTCTTCATTCCCATGGCAGCAGATCCTAGTGATGACAGAAAGCTCATACTAAAGGATGAGAAAGATTACATTGAAAAGGACTAGGAACTTGTCTCCTTCGACAACAAGACGTGAACATACTATGTCAATCTCTTGAGCCAAAACTATTCGAGACAATCATACATTGCGAGACAGCACAAGAAGTGTAGATTCCTCTGATTGTGAGGATGGAAAGAACCTCTAAAATAAGAGAAAATAGGGAGAATGTGCTTATGCAATAGTATGAAAGAATTCAAATGAGAGAAGGCGAAAATCTCACAGACTTGTATGAGCGCTTCAATATATTGATCAACGAACTCAATGACCTAGATCATCCCTTTGAATAGGATGCCAAAATAACAGCAATCAGAGAGTCAAGAAACCTGAGTACTATCACTCTACCAACACTTTTCGGAGTCCTATACACCTATTAGCTGGAGATCCTTCAATGAAAAGAAGAAGAAGTTGAAAAGAAAAGGAATCTTGCACTGAAGGATGCAGAACCCAAAAAGATGGAAACTACAACAGAGTCCAGCACCACAAAATCAGAAAAGGAGCTCTCAGACGAGGATGTAGCTCTGCTGATTAGAAAAGTCAAAAGATTCCTGCGAAACAAGAAGAGAAGAAGCCTTTAGTCTTGGTGCACCCTTCGAGTATATGTGAGCCTCTGTGTATAGTTTGGACGTTGCGCTTGTTTAGTTAGAGAGATTTCTATCAGCATAGTCAACACTTGCTATTTTTCAGAATTCAGAATTAGCTGCAACCTTGCTGCACTTCATCTGTTTATCGACAATGCTCTTTTCACTAGTTGTTGCCTCTTTTATCCTTTCAAATAATCTCAATTCGTCGATTTCGATCAGGCATAGTCCAACGCCAACTTCCAACGCTCTTGAAAACGACCTGAGAATAAAACAGCCTGTGAAAATTATCATAGTGACGTATTCATTTTTGTCCTGTACTGAGCTCTACTGTTTAAGCTTTCCTTTACAGAACACTCACCTTTGTTCACCAGGTCTGCTGATCTATGGATTCTTGTCTTTACCTTGCTGGCTTGTGTGACTCTCAGAGGTAGGACTTAGCATGACTGCACTTTGCTGACGTTGACCATCTGCACTCTGCTGCCTTGTTATTCCTTACTCTTCTGTCCTTGAGTCACGACTTTGCTGCTTTGATGATTCTTTTGAAATTGTTTTGTTTATCATAAATTTCTGAGGACCTATTTCAATACACATGCTTCTAAACTCTTCAAAATCATCACATTCATTGTCAAAGCTTTGGTTCACTTCGCATCATTTCCTTCAAATGTTAAAATGCTCTTCTCACAATCAAATATGCATGAAAAACTTACAAAGAGCAGTATCAACGTTCAAAACATAAAACTAAATTAAAACATAAAAGAAACGACACTAAACATGCCAAATAAAGGAAATAAATTTAGAAAAGCATGAGTATTTTCACACTCATCAACCACTTATGAGAATTGCTCATGATGCAACTCACTGCCTCTGGCCTTATTTTTGTGCCCAAACAAAGCCTTCCGTTTTGTAGAATAAAAAGGGGACAATGTAAAGATTAAAGTCACGCCGAGGAGAGCAACACATAGTCAAGCCACATGAAGCCAAGGAGACAAGCTAGGGCACGCCATTGAGGTGATGATCACGCTCATCCATTTGACGCATATAAAATCAATAGTCTTGTAGTCCTCTGAGTATTACAATGTAGCCTAGAGGGGTGGGGGGTGAGTAGGCTATACAAAAATTTTATTTGTGAACAGGATGCAACCTGGTGTTGACTAGTATGCAACTGTCCTACTGCAGACTTGCGAAACTAATCTATAGTTCGTATTCAAGTCCTTTAAACTGTTCTCTTTGTGTCCAATCAATTTCCTAACAGTTCCAAGTTAAAGTATAAAATAGTAAAGGACACAAGAATTCATACTAGTTCAGACAAATATTCTCAAATGATCAACGAAGGCTTAGTCCAGTCTTTCTTAGGTGACCAGTGTAGTCAATCAATGAGGAAGTTTATTATCTCTTTGTTTTTGGCTTACAAAGAAACCTCTTACAAGTTTACAACTTGCTAAGACTAAGAACTAATCACTTGTTGAGATCACTTCAGGACTTTGCTGTAGGATTGTTCTTGATGCAGATTAGTGAATTTCTTATCATCCGATCTTCAATCCAGCACTTGAGAACAATTGCACAATATTGTTGAGATATTTTTCAACATACTAGCAATTCCTCACAATCGTCAACATTCTTTGTCTGAATTGGATCTCATTTCATAGGACTCAGGAAATCAAAATTCGTGACTATACTTCTCTGATGTTGACAGCCTGTCTGTTTTGTTCATTGCAAATCTCAGTAATGTTGACAGGTTTTCCTCACAACAGTTTTTAACCTCATACAGATTTCAAACCTCGAATCTTCGATTTGACCATTTCCCAGACCCTCTGTCATTCACCAACCAGCCCTACTACATTCCCAGTCTACTGCGCTCCTACCTCTGTTGTACCTAGTCTACTCCATTGTGTGACATGACCTTGATCCTGAATTCTTGGTCCTATTTCTGAAATATTTGTGGTTCCTTTGCTCCTTATATTCATCCTACTACACTTATCTTAAACTCTTGATGTCGACTACATCGGGTGATTCACAATAATTTCCCATCTGTGGTCCTCTGGTATACTTCTGCATGCATCCTAGACTGCAAGTTCTATGTCTAAGTGATTGACTATGAATATATCTTAATTTAGAGTATTGTTCATCAATTTATATACAACTAGGAGTATTATACATCAATCCTAACAAGTCTTCATGCACTCTGTCCTAAAACGTGATGGCATGTTTTTAACATGTAGCATGCTTCTTTCAGATTTCTGCTACATGATGATTCTTCCTTTCTGTAACGACATTTTATTGAGGTGTGTCTGGACACATCAATTACCGGCGGATATTATTTTGGTTCAAAACATCTGAAACTTGTTTGACATGTGTTCCTTTTCGTTGTCAATACGAAGACATTGAATCTTTGGTTCCCTTCTCCCTCTTGACATCTTCTTTGAAAGTCTTCAACATTGACAATACTTTAGACTTCTCATTCGTAAGGTATATCCACATATGTCATGAGTAGTCATCGATGAAAGTAGCCCTATACCTTAAGTTGGTGGTTGATTTTTTCTTCACTGTAACGAAAACATGTGAGTGAACAAACTCCAAAGAAACCTTCGATTTGAATTGCAACTCCTTGAATGATAACTAGTGTGTTTTTCTATCTAGACGTCCAGCACGGACAATATCTTCACAAATATTCAACTACGAGAGGCCCTTGAGGGTTGATTTTCTAACCATCACTCTCAACTCCTAATAGCTGATATGTCATAGATCAGCAATGTCATTCCTTCACGTTTTGTCAGCGTAAGCCTCTAATATGACATTGATAGACTCCATTCGTCTTTCTTTCATGACAGATGTGCTCCTATCTTGGCTATGATAGACTACGACTTCGGTATATTCGAACACAACATGGCGTCCATTTATTGCCATTTATGAAATTGATAAGAAGATCTTAATCATACTAGGTACATGAAAGACAATATCAAACAGTACCTCTATGTTGCTATGTCAAGGGTTGATCATCATCTTACCAACATGAGCTATTGGCAACTTTGAGTTGTTAACAATGCTTACCACATGCTTCCCTTTGTACTCGGAAATGCCATTGAGCTTCTCTCTATTTCTCATCATATGATTAGAATAATTGACATAGTTGTAATTAATCACCTTATTGTTGATAGCAACAAGTGCCAACTCTTTCACCGGTTCTTCAACCAGTTAAAGATACTTGGGAATCTCATTCTTCAGTATTGTTTTTACTTTGACTAGATGAGGTAAATTTACCTCTTTTTTTCTTCCTCCAACCGCCATGAGTAATTATAGTATTTCATTCTGACGTCGCCTTTGTCTGTCATCATGAACTCCCTCTTGATTAGAGCTTCTCTTGGATGTCAATTCCTCGTGGACTGCTTCTTTTACCAGCCTCCTTGTTGATGTGGTTGTCTGTTTTGCATCCATTCAGCGTCTTGATTGAATTTCTTCTCTTGACCTTTTTTTTTTTTTCTTTCATTAAAGAGAGCTTAGTCTTCTTCTTGCATCAATACTCCAGACATCATTTTGTCTAAAGTTTTCTGATTTGTCGAGATACCCTCAAACTCGGTGAGCATCAGCTGACTGGCCGACCAATGGATTATTGTAACAACCCATTAATCTCTGGTCTTAAACGTGAACAATGATTCTCTCGTACATGGATTGGTGATTGGATCTTTTTGGATCAAACATACCATTCTCTTCCACTACAAAATAAACAGTGTTTTGCGACCTAAAAAATCGATCGCATAAAAGGGATTTCGGTCCCTAAATGTTGTTTGCGATTGAAATTCGATCATAAAAAAGGATCGGTAAAAGACTCATCGCTAAATAAATTAGCAACCGTTTTTATTTCAACCGCTAATTATACGATTGAAATGGGAACGGTTGTAAAATTAATTAACGATCGAATCAGTCGCTAACTTAACGACCGTTTCGGTCACAAATCCTTATTCCTGCAATGGTTTTTTTAGAGAATTTAAAACCGTTTCTGCGATCGATTCAGTCTCGAAATTGCGTATTCCAAGTACCTAAAACTTGGTTTGCTGTATTTCCCCGCGCGATATAAAATTTCACCTAGAATACATCCAAATGATTCCAAAACCATCCATCCACCCTCCCACATCCACAATCCAACGCTAACACATCAAATTAGACAAAACCAACATAAAAAAAACTCAAATAACAATATCATTACTCGTTATAATACAAAAATCGCATCAAATAAGAAACGATCACAAAACTACATAAAACTACAAATGATACACATCTACAAAGCCTAAAAATCCATGGACCTGCTCTGAAAGATATGAAGGTGGCGGTGACGGTGGAACATGAGAATCATCTGAACTGCAATCAAAAGCTCTTCTCCCGCACTAGGACATCATCTGGACCATCCTCTCCATTTTCGCCTTCAGAGTTGCTACCTGCTCCTTTAGCGAAAGCATCTCGAAGCGGTTGACGGATGCTAGTACTATACTGGCCGAGAATCACATCTCCTTGGGATAATACACCTAGGAGGCCGATCCAAGATCATAGATGTACCCCTTCTTGTATCCGACTGCGTGGAGGTACGCTTGGCTGGTGAAGGTGCGCTCCTGCTCCGGGGTGAGCTGAGTCCCCGGTTCTTGCGTTGTCAAAAGCTCATCCACCATCACAGCTCGACAATCTCTATACTCCGCCTTTATATATATCAACAAAAGGAAAACAATTAATAAAAAACCATAATTTCTTTTGTCATTAAAAATACTATATAAAAAACCTTAAATGAAATAAAAAAAGATTCATTTACTGATACTTTCTTAACCTTGTCATCACAGAGCTCAATCTCCTTACCGGATGTCGACATAACGTCTTTTTTTCTTGTGCGTATGCTCGAACACCTCTGCCTCATCAGGCATCCTCTTCAACTTCTCAGCATAGGTTAGGGGTTTTATTTTTCCAAACAAATTAGACAACAAAAAATAGACAAAACTTACCCAAAAAAATCAAATTTGAAAAACAAAAAAACTTACTAGCTTCTTGGTCACATGCACCGTAATCACACTTCCTTATGTGTGTGCTTCATCTCTCCTTTATTTTTGCTCTACTTAGCCTGCTTGGATCGATCCTTGAACGCCTTTGAGATCCACTTGGTGTTCAACGCCCAAACAACGTCTCATCGACCAAAGGTAGAACGCTCCCCTTCTGAACGGTCTAACGGACCTTGAACAAGATATCCTTCACCCTCTTGTCATCGCCTCCCACTCTTTCCTCACACGCTCCGTGAGCTCGGACCTCCACCAATAAAGATCCTACACACATTTCAAAAAAATTTAAAAGATATATCAATAAAAGTAGAAAACGAACTAAAAATCAATTTTCTTTTAAATTGAAAGAGATGTTACACTTGCTCTAAAAGCACCCTATATCCTGTCCCTTCCAACATGTCCAATCCCCTGATAATAGCTCTCAAAGGAGATAGAGCAGTTGGACACAACTGGATCATTATAATTGATCTTGTTCTTTAAAATGCCACTCCTATTATCCCGAAAAGGATGATCGTCAGGTAAAAACTTACGACGATAGTCAAACCATGACTGTTTTTTCCCATGCTTCAAAGTGAAGGCCTTGGTATGCTCCATACAATAAGGACATGTTAATCTTCCAACTATGTTCAATCCCGATAACATTGCATAAACGGGAAAATCACTGACGATCCACAACAACACAACCCTCATCTGAAATGTCTCTCCCCGATAAACATTATATGTGTCCTCCCCAAAACTCCACAGCTGCGTCAACTCATCAATCAAAGGCTGCAAGTATACATCTTGATTTCGTTTTAGACTTTTAGGCTTAGGAATAATCATGGAAAGCATCATGAACTCAGTCTTTAGGCGCAAGACAGGAGAAAGATTGTATGACGTCAATATCACAAGCCAACAGAGTACTCGGATCCGGAATTACCAAAAGAAGTAAATCCATTTGTGTATAATCCCAAGCAAACATTTCTTGGTTCTATAGAGAACCATGTATCCAGATGCTTCCAAGCTTCATTGCCTGATGGATGCGATATCTAATCTTCACCGCTATACTTGGTGAAGTGCCAAGACATCGCCTCAGCATTGTTCTTGATTGCATATAACCATTTAAGCCTCGGAGTTATAGAAAAATATCTCAATACTTTCACAGCAACCTGTTTCTTGTTGCTTTGTTTTTCCTTGTATCGAGATGCCTTGCAAATGAACCATGACTCCAAGCCGGCATCCCCCTTCCAGAACAATATATAGCCATACGGATAAACAACTATCTTCTAAATAGAAAGCCGGATGCCCCTCATAAGCCTGTTAGTCGAGTACAACGTGTTCGCTATCACGTTATCCTTCAATAGAGCTGCAAGGGCATCTGTCGCTCTGTGAGGTATGTTGTACTAACATTTAATGTTCAATAACCTAAATGTGGCATGTAGCTGAGAGAGTTTGCAACTAGGATACAACGGCTCCCGTGCTGCATTCAATATGTCAAAGAACGCTCTGGAAGCAGGCGTCTTACCTTATTGCCAAGTCCCAGCATAAGACTGACATGAGCTCATCCTCCAGCTGAAGTCAGGCATCGTTTATTTTGGCAAATAAAGAAAGAGTGTTCCATGCTTCCATGGGCGTCTTAGCTATCTTAATTCTTTGTACAATTTCATCTTCTCTAGAGATGGTAAGAGCGAGCATCGCCTTACTAGCTTTGTCTTTTCATGTCCTAAGATCTTCCTCTATCTCTCTTGGTGGTGGTGCATCAGGCTGTCAATAAACTCTGAGAGATTTTGACCAAGAAAATGAAATTTCATTCTAATACTTCAAGTGCTATAATTGCTGCTATTTATTATCTCGACATAATTGATCGAGTAACAAACTTCCATGATGACTCCGTAAAAATATTTTTATGTCGTGGTCAACATATTTCTATAATAGCAATAATATTTTATAATTCCATATTGGAACAATAAAAATATTTTATGCTAGTAACTTTGTTTTTAACAAGTCGATAAAATCTTTTTACTCAGCTCGGTAAAAACAATACTTATTTCACCAGTTCCACACCTCTGACATGGCTCTGATAGTACTTTTAATTATTGAAAAATCAGATAATCGATTATAAAATATATCAAAAAATATAATTTCTATTGAGAATTGAAAATTACAAATTCATATATTTTATAAAACAATCACACTATAAATGTGATTCATACTCACAATTTACAACATGTTAATTTATTTGGCTACTCTAAAAAGTACCAAACAGCCTAAGCTCTAAGAGAACTCCTTGCTTCTTGCTCTGTACACTTTGTTTCCATCGGTTGTGGTATTAGACAAGAGAATATGTGGGCGGCTCACAAATTTGAAATACAATTGTCGTTTTTTTAGAATTTAAAATTTAACAATTTAAAAACAATTCGATTTTTAAAAGGTTGATAGTGGGGCTGTCATAAGTATACTAAAGATATTGCGGCCCCTTGTTTCCATCAAACAATAGTATAAAGCACTTTTTTATATAATAGTGTAGGATCCCGCCATTTTGACGGGTACACCAACCGCCCCTAGGTACTACCTCGTCTCGACATACAACCTTTCCCTTGATGAAAAGGCCTATGAGGATGCCTGTGTCCTCCAAAACAATGGTCCCCTCACCGAATGGAAGGTGGAAGGAATGCATCTTCGGCTGCCACCTCTCCACAAAGGCGCTCACCAAATCACAATCGATCTTGAAATCTCCTATAATATATACGCCATAGAGACCAATGGTTACTAGATATCGCAAAATTCGCCTATGATGGGGTTTATACACACCATGCTCAACATAACGAACATCCAACTTAGCATCCCAGTTCGGATGTTCCCATATCCACTCTGATCTGTGCATGCTCTACAACATTAACAAGTCTGAATTGAGCGGTCTAGGCTCAAAAAAATCCATCGATCCTGTTAAAAAAATACGTCAATTAGATAGATATTTATAACTATACTATTTATATATACTCAAGGAAACAAGGGACGAAAAACAAAGCTTGAAAACATACAGCTATGCACATGATCCATGTTCCATAACGCCTATGGACATGATCCATGTCCCAACTTAGCATCCCAGTTCGGATGTTCCCATATCACTCTGATCTATGCGTGCTCTACTACATTAACCAGTCTGGATTGAGCGGTCCAGGCTCAAAAAAATCCATCGATCCTGTTAAAAAAAAATACGTCAATTAGATAGATATTTATAACTATACTATTTATATATACTCAAGGAAACAAGGGACGAAAAACAAAGCTTGAAAACATACACCTATGGACATGATCCATGTTCCATAACGCTTGAAACATACACAAGAAATATGCTAATGAAAATAGATTTAGAGAACTCAATCAAAAGCACACAAACAGTCCGGGAAGAAGAATGTCCACTAGATTCAGGTGGCTAATATGTTCCAGGCGATGGTTAAAGCATGCAGCGATAAAAAGTCACTAGAATGCTGTAAAAAAGTTAACAAACTCACAAAAAACAATATGACAATCATCAAACCAGACATTAACACAGTGCACAACATGAATAAACAATAATTGGATAAGAACTCACAAACTCATCAAACCAGAAATTTGAAGCATAATAAAAAGAACTAATCATCAACATACTCAAAATTAATATGACTCGTCATCCCACAAGGTTCAAATTTTCCAACAATATAACGAAAGTCACTATCCAGAATCAGAAACAACATTAACCCCATAATAGCGATTCGTCTCAATTATATGAATAACCACAAACCTACATAATCAAACTCGTCAACCATCATACATTTCAATGCATCACAACTAATTCGGACGGTTTACGATGATAATGCGACAAACACACATACACCTAATTTCATCAAATTCATGTCTACTGTTCAAAGATTTAACAAGATATGACATGCGTACACTCATGATCCGTTCAATGTTTTTGGCAGCATTTCTCCCGACAAGCTTTAGTCTAAGCGATTGAGATGGATCCATGTTCTCCATCTTCTCTCCTTGAACAAATATCCGAGACATGTGATGCATCAAGTACCTCACTCATCAAAACTTCCTCGCAGGAGAACAACTCAAGGCATCCCTCCCATGTTACGATCAAGACCGTTAATTACAACAAAAACAATAATAAATACGTAAAATAAATGAGACAAAGATTTACTTGGAAACCCTTGTAGGAGAAAACTACGGACGATCGCCAACGACGAGAAAATCCACTAGTCAAACGAGAAGATACAAAAGAGCTACATCGAGCACCGAGATCATAACAATAAGGGATATAGAAGGGACTCACTCCTAAAACAAATCCCTTAAGCTCTCATTATGTGTTTAACAAAGAAAGCAAATGGAATTGATATGCTTCTGCCGTTGCTTGCTCTGATTCCTTCCCCTGCACCTATATGTCAGAAACCTTAAGGTGTTATATAGGAAATGAATCCGCGTTCGCAACGTGTATTGCGTTTGAACACTATTCTGCGTTAGATGATTCAAACATGTGATTTATGCCACAAACATGGATCAACGGCCATGAACCACACATCTCCACCTTGACTCAAATCGTCATCAGAATCACGTCAAGATCTTCTTTGTCATCGAACAACCTCCATCTAGGCTTTAGGAAAGCCTAACTGCCCTTCACTCCTAAGAGTTTTAGACAATGCAAAACTTTGACACAGGAACTGGTTTCGTCAACATATCTGCTGGATTCTCTGTGGTTGCAATCTTGATCACCTTGACATCCTTAAGGTCCCAAACAAAGTAATATCGGATGTCAATATGCTTAATTCTCTCATGATGCATCTAATCACGGGTCAAGTGAATGGCTTAAGAGCTATCATAATGAACAACTGTACTATCTTGCTTCAAATATAAGTCTGAAGCCAAGTTCCTCAACCAAATAGCTTCCTTCACAGCTGATGTAAGAGCCATGAACTCTGCCTCTGTAGTGCTCAAAGGTACAGTATCTTGTAAAGCTGCCTTCCAAGAAACTGGCCCACCACAGAAAGTGAATACATACCCCGTAAGTGACCTCCGATGATGCGTGCCATCGTAAGCACGTCAAATTTATATTTATAAGATACCACTTCACTCAATAAATAAGGAGTTGAAATGTAGTAGTGGAAGTAGGGGTCGATCCCACGGAGAAGGTTAACTTGATCAGCTGGACTAACTTGAGGTTTGACTATTCTTGAAGTGGGGGGAGGGGGGAGGGGGGTTGTTCAAATGGTTTAATAGCTAAACTAAAATTGCAGAAATGTTAAACTAAGATAAATAACAAGGTTGGAGCTTCGATATAGAGAAAGATAGGGATGATGGTTGATTTGTTTAGGAGTTACATCAATCATTGATATTCATTAACCTTTAATGTGATGATTAAAATGGTATGTTTGTATTGAGTATTTGCTTAACTCACTACATTCCTTAGCTTTTAACTTCT
>JAOVYX010016686.1:0-23990 GCA_035668315.1 Drosera spatulata
GCATAGCGAAGTTTCTTCCCTCAAGACCCTCATCTCTTCTTGGAGAGTGGTCACCACCGCACGTACCTCTTCCATTTACGCTCGGAACTCCTTGCGAAGAGTGTCCAAGCATGAGTTGAGAGTACCTTACAACACTCCCTTGAGGCATTCCTCCCGAGCCTCAATAACATCGTTGTTAGGCACATCTTCCTTTAACCTTTCCACCATCTTAACCACGATCTCTTGCACCCGCGAGAGTCGTGACTCCATGGCCGCTTGAACATTCTTCGACTTTCCCCTTCCTTTGCGCATGGTTACGTTTGTGGTGTTCACCTCCTCGAGAATTCCATGCTCGACAACGCTTGGATCCGTCATCTCTCTTACGAACCTTCGTTCTGATACCACTTGTCACGGGGTTAGATTCTTGCAACCCGTGCGGCACTCAAGTTACTCACACATTCGCTTGAGTTAAGCCTACTCGTCACCCAAAGATGATGTTTGTGAACGCTAAGAGAGTTTGGATTTGAAAACAAGCTTTGTATTGATGTCACTTGGGAGATGAGATGAGATGAGATGCCTTGGCCAAAGGCCTCACCCCTTTATATACACCTCCATGGAGAGTTCTAGACTCGACATCTAGACTTGGCATCTAAACTCGGCATCTAAACTCTTCCATACTCTTCTCCTCATAAGAACATACAAGAGTCTTCTACACTCTTCTCTTATTTCTAGAGAATTCCGGAGAACCTAGAGTTCTCAAGAAAACTCTAGAAACATATAGAATTGTCTTAAAAAATGTGGAGAATTCTAGACAATTTTTCGAAGCGATCCTCATGAATTAGCCCGTCCGTGACACACATCTCTTCCTCACCATGCTTTGTCACATGAAGTTCGGACTATTCCTCTTCTTCGCCTTCATCGACTTTGCGAATCCATTGTTCATTTACTTCTTTCTGCCGGAGACAAAAGGGATTCGGATCGAAGAGATGACCCAAGTCTGGAAGGATCACTGGTTCTGGAGCAGATTGCTATTGGACGATGAGACTGCAGTCTAGACTGAGATGGGCATCAACGGGAAACATAACGGGACACAAAACGGGAATCATTAGGAAATTTTATTTATGTTCCAAGGGTTTAGCACTTGTTCATATAGTTGGATTTTGAAACATTTTTAGAATTTTACGTTAATTTCAATAGTCATGACTTTCTCGAACTTGTTCAGGATGATTACAGGCTCCAGTTGGTTTGACTTTATTTTTGCTTTCGTTTCTTTCTTGAAAATTTATTTTTGTTTCTTTGACTACAGTGTTCGCTATGATTTTCATTCTGATGACAGCACGTATTTCATCTAATAATGGTGAATTCTAATGTATTCAAGTCATCAGCAATCGACCATTGAACCACATTGCTTACCTCTTGACATGCAAGGTAGGAAACGTAGTTATCTTTTGAACCGAATTATGATCTCAAAAACTAAAGAGCTAGTGTCGTACCTCTGTTTGACTATTAACTATCGAGAACGAATACAGTTGGACTCTCGACTCCTACCAGCAACATCAACTCTAGATCCAGTCCAGCCGGCAGGAGTAGGTGCTCAACCTCCGGGGAGGACCCCGATTCTCGTTCCGTCTCAGGCACAGAACCTGCAAAAGTTGGTATAATGATCAATCAAGAATCTACACAGCATCACCTTAATGTGATGATGCAAATGCCAAGTTTTGTTCCTCGGACTACACCTTGATCATATCGGCCTGATCCCATATGCTCATTATGTCACGCCGAGCATCCTCCTCTGAAAGCCACAGAGCCACTGGCAAGTTCAGATCACAAGAAAGGAATTGCTAGGACTCGCTGATGGAGAAACTCAGAAATCTGACGAAGATAATTGATAATAGATCATTACCGTGTATTTCAGGAATAGCGGAATAAGAGGGGCAACTACGAGGAATGAGAGGTTCCTCATGAAACATCAGAAGGTGAAGAAATCAACCGTAGTATCTGATCCTGCAAATTTCCGTTCGTCACGAGCACACCACCTGAAGGAAATATAACCCTTCGATCTGATTCATCAGCAGCGAAATCCAGCAGCCTTCCTTTCCAGTCTGATACCTGGTAAGAACATGTTGGATGGTTCAAGCAGTCATAATCACAAACGGAAGTGCTTTGGAGAAATTCCTATGCCAATGCTGGTATGCCCATCACTCATTGAATTCCGAGTATCAAATACAGGTATACAATTAAAGCGCTCGAGAAACCATTAAAATACAGATGATATTTCTACTTCTTCTATCAGAAAGTTTGAGCCTTTGGTTGAATGAGTTCGTGAACTTGACAACAAGACAAGTATAATGAGATAACCTGAACTCTGTCATTCGATACTGAAGTTCACAATTCAATTGCAAACCCAAAAGATGTATACATGTATGGGCATGCGAAGATAATACGATATCTGCTGTTTATGCCATGACTTAGATAGAATAAATCATCAACAATAACTAATGTATGTCGATTTCCTAAAGCGAGTAGAAAATGCACCTGTCCGCCAGCTTCATGCACACATATGACTCCAACAGCATGGTCCCAAGCCTACAGTTTGACATAAGTGAGAACTCAAACAATATAAACAAGCAAACCTTAATAAAACCTCCAAGAAGATCAGACCTTTATGATTGTTTTAGCTCTAGCTCGGAGAATGAAAACCGATGCCCTTCCTGAAGCCACCATCAAGTATTTGCATAGACTGTAACAAGACGAAAGTAGTTAACGTCTTTTTACACGGATATCAAACAAACCAAAACAACAAACCAAAGCAACATAAACAAGAGAAATAGATAGTGAGATTAATGGAAACTTCCAAGAGATAAAATTTACCATTGTAGCCAAGGGAACTCATCTAGCCAAATCAGTCCATCAATTATCAACCATTGGAGTATGAAAAGTCAAGAGACAGATTTATGAAGCAATTTAACATCGCTAACCAACGTATGAAAATTGGTGCCATTGACGAAAGAATAAATAACGTTGTTTCACGAACAGATAGTACAGGAGATAACCTTCCACAACATGTTGGCAGCAGAAGTACTTGCTTCTCCCCAATATTGCCAGCATCAGTTGTAGCATGAAAAGAATGTGACAATGGCAAGGAATCCCATGTTTGGCTATCCGAAATACAAAATGAGGCCAGGTGAACAAAGCAGCACTGGTCAACAAAGCACCTTGTCCAATAGCTTCCTGATGTAGTTCCGTCGTCTAGTGGAATTGACAGCCCTGTTCTCCACGTCCCACATCCTATGTGAGCAACCATGAGAATCCCTGTTTGTGACTGCCCTATTTCACATTGCTGGGCACTGGTAGTAGTTCTGGTATCGGAAAGCTCCGGCCAGTTTGGACAGCCCATGGCTCCTATAACTATCTTTCCTTCAACAATTAGAGCCAAGCCGACCTGAGTTGGAACATGTCAACCAAGTGTTACCAAATAAAGACAGAGAGGAATCAGCTGTAGTCTAGCCAGCGATATCCAATTGCCAAAATGAATGGGATACAATATATGTATGCTACATGACATGAAGATGATCTAGATGTAATTTCAGCATTTAACCATTGACTGCATATCATAAGATCATTTCGACATCCAAAATGGGTTAAGGAAGGAGTATACATGTCAAAGGAAGTTAAAGCATACCACATACAAGGCTTCACCACCTATGACAAATCCTCGTGTACCATCTATAGGATCCAGAACCTGCATCATGAAACAATCGCCGTATTCTAAAGCTCATATCTCAACATACAGGGAAGAAATTACCACCTAGATACAAACACCATGAATTGCATTATGCATTATGCATATTCGAGTTCTTTTGGCAAATGGAGAAACAAGTACATTCTCATAGGAGGCAAGGCAACCCCAAACAGTTAGTTCCCTAAAAAATAGTGGACTATATGTACTCAAATAAAGTATTGGCGCAGCAACCATGATCTACATTCTTGCTCCAGAATATATCTTGATGATAAAAGAAATTCAAAATTACTGGCATTAACCCAAATAAATTTGTACTATCACTTCAAGCTCAAGTGTGCACCAAAATTTTTATCATAAAAGAAGAAGAGTGCACAGCAACTTTAAAAAAATGAAAGAAAGAAAATATCTTCAGCATACCCAATATGTGGCTGGCCTAGCTCCGAAAGCTAACGAACTCTGTCCACCTCTGTCAATTGCCCCAAATACATCAGTGTCGGTGAAGGCGCCACCTTCCAACTCAGAATGATCATTCACTGCATTGACCACAGGCTTTACCAGATTGTTTGATCGCAAGAACGTAGAATCCTCTTCGGCCACCAAAGGAATTGAAGGGAACCATTTGCTCAACTCTGAATAAAACAACACAATCAAGAGTTAAACAGCGTTTGCTCCCCTAATCCACGAAGATCTACAAACCCGTGTGATTACAAACTACACAACAATTAAGAAACCATGTCTATGAGCGCTATCCTAAAACAAGGTCCAAGTGCCTCCTAGGAGGTCCCAAAAAGCCTTAGTAGTAGTTTAGTTGTATCTACGTCTAGCGCTCCCTCTCGTGATCTATCCTTGCGTCATCATTGTCTTGTAACACATTATCAAGCAGTACATGTTTGCAATTGAGATACACAGATAGTATCACCTGAAAACCAAACTATACACCTGTGTTGCATATTGCTTTTCAGAACATCAATCCGGATAATAACGTGCCACAAGTCAATAACACACAAACACAAAATATCCATCGAAACATTACCGAGGCTTACTAAACCCTGGACACCAAAATCGGCCACCGTGACCGGAGTCCTATCACTCTTCTCCACTATCCCTCCGTCATCAGCAACCAACTTCCTCCTCACCTGTAAACCAACACTCAAACCTCAAAAAACATTCCACAACACCGAAAAAATCAATGACCGACATTTATACATATTAGGCCTTATACCATTAGTTTGCACTTTCAATAGACCTGAACATGATATCAAAACAGACAGTGACATCACGAGTTCTACTCTTGCCTCCCCCGTTCAGTATACCACTTATCGTCCAGAGACCTGAACAAGATATCATAACAAATGTGACACTGAGATCACGAGTCCTGCCGCTCATGCTTCCCCCATTTAAATACAACCAACTATCCAGTGATCATTTTACACTCGGTTATGTGAGTGATTCATTGCGTCGTTACCTCATCGTCTACGCTTCAAGCTGTTAAAAAATTATTCGCGCAAAGGTGAGTGTTCATATTGTCTTCTACCATCAGCTACAATCGTCTACACAACCACACAAAATCCAACCGCCATCATTACACATCTCCAAATCATGATCACACACCTCAACACAAAGCTTGCACGCTCTCCGCACAACATCCGCCGCAACCTCGACCTCGCTGCGATACCTCGCATTCTCCCCCAAAAATGGAAGACAATCCGACCTGTTGCAAAAATCAAGATCAGTGATGCAAACCCTAGGGTTGCCATGAGAATGGAGGGAAATCGAGGCGGTTACCTGGCGGCTACCGAGGTGGAGACGCGGCGGCGACGGCAGCGGAGGCGGCAGAGGAGGAGGGGGGAGTTGGAGATGAGGGTGGTCATGGTGGCGATTGGACGGCTGAGATTGCACGATCGATGGATCGAGGAATGGTGACGATGGTGTTTGTGGTGTTGTGATTTGTTTGTCTGTCTGACTCTCAACGGTCAATTTCATGCCAGCGTCGAATGTCATGATGCAAATCCTTTCCAGTAAATTGAAACAGGGGGTGTTGAAAAATAACAGGATGATATGCAGTGTAAATAACATTCAATAATAATAAAAGATAAATTAAAATTTTAATAAATATCTGAAAATTAAACAATTATGAATAACATATTCTTTTCGTTTCATATCGATTGTAACATTTTCTATAATGTTCCAAAATAACTGCAACCTTCGTATCAAAAAGCTTTACCTATAGAATATCAAATCGATCTTCTTCTATTCAAACAGACTTTGCTAACTCTTTTTTTTAAGTGTTACCATAACCTCTCTTCTTAAGGGGAATGAACTAAATTGCAAAAATGCAACATATAAATTCTCACATCCATTCGAATGGTTATTGAGTATTCTTTTCGTTTTAAAATTATAATAATATTTTGATTTGATATGTACATCGATATAAAATTTAATATGTGTATAACGATGATCAAATTTAGTTTTTTTATAAATTTATCATAACATATCAAAGATTATGTAAATTACATCATTCAACTTAATACATATTTTGAGATGATCAGATGTGATTTAATATGAAAATAAAAACAAAAATATTATAAAAATTATGAGATAAAGATAATATTATTTTCGAATAAAAAGAGATTTCGTATCAATGCATTTAAGAAAATTAGACATCCTCGGCTCTAAATCAATCACTTTTGCAAATCAAAACCTTGAAATCTAACCCAAAAAAACCACACGAACGAATCAAACTTTCCACACTGTCTTCCATTCTAGAAGTCACAACCCACCCAACCCATTTGCCCAAGTCTACCTCACTTCTTCACAAAGTCAACAACCCCTCACCTCAACTTCCCCTCACTTTCCTCGAATTTCACTACTAATACATTTCAATTCACCTCAAATAACCACACCCCACGAAAGAAATCCTCAATTCTGATGCCCATTTGGCTCCCAATTTCGAAACCCTAATGGCAGTGACCGAGGTCAAGAGACAGGGATCAGAGGGCAGAGTTTGGGGGTTTTTGAAGCACCCGTTTCGTCAAATTGGGGCTCAGTCAAATGGGCCTTCGAGTCAGAATCAGAATCAGCAGATTGATTTTGGGATGAATCGGGATAGTAGAGGAGGAGGAGGAGGAGGTGGTGGCGGTGAGAGAAGGGGTGGTGATTTGAGGGGAGGGAATGGTTCGGTTTCGTCTGTGGCGAAATCGATTTTGCCTGTGAGACGGCGGCTTCGTCTTGATCCGGCTAGCAAACTGTATTTTCCATGTATGATAAAGCCTGGTTCTGTGTTAGAGATGTGAAGTTGAATTTGTGGGTTGTGATGCTTACTTGATGGCTTTTTTCTATTATTTGGATAATAGTTCGTTGACCCCTTCTGTCCTAAATTCGTTGGAAGAAGTTAAGACAACAACCCTGATAATCACGTCAAGTATGGGTTAGGGAAAACGAGATTTATGCAGTCTTTGTCTCTGAGATGGATTGATGTTGTGGACGTTTGAGTTGCAAAGAGTGTTTGGTGGCACTAATGTATGAACTAAGGTCCCAATTTACATTAGAGTACCAAACATGTATGAATTAGGCCTGTCTTCAACATAAAGTGATAGCTAGTGGGTTATGGACTGTCCACACGTATAGATTGCTCACTTTTCTCATCCACAGCCGATGTGAGAAGCCACCTGACGCACATACTCTGAACATTCTTGCACTGGCTCATAGTTTCGATGTTTTGTCGTCTTGTTCTGGTATTTAAAGAAATACAATGAGAACATTCCAACCATAGATGAAGGATAAATTTGATGGCATAGTGACTGAAATCTCCTCAATTCCATTAGATGTGTTCTGCCTTTTCCTGCTAATCCTTAGTCTCTTCTATTGGACGGCTTTTGAATGTCTCAAAGATAATATACTCTCTATGCTTGGAAGCTGTTGTTCGTGTGTTAAAGTGATCATGAATAATTTTGCAAGTTAGACAAGTTGTAAGAACAACCTGTGGCTGATTCCCTGAAGTTTATATACTGATTTCTTTCAGTGCACTAATTGGATCTACATTTTTCTCTTTCCCTCGTTTTTCCAAAGATGAACCTGGGAAGCAGGTGAGGAGTGCAGTGAAAATCAAGAACACAAGCAAGTCCCATGTTGCTTTCAAGGTATTGTAGCCAATCTTCTTTTGTCATTTATGAGCATGCTCCTTACGCTTGGGATTAACTTTGCAAGTGATGAGCAGGCGTGGATAATTTTTTCTCCCTTGGGATGTTGGCTATTTGGCTTTATGGGTTTAGATGTTGTATTGGGGAAGTTGAGCTCTTGATTGATTTTTAAATTTCACTTCGATATCTTCCATTTTGATGTGATGTAGTTTCAAACAACTGCCCCTAAAAGCTGTTTCATGCGGCCTCCTGGAGCGATACTTGCTCCTGGTGAAAGCATCATCGCAACAGGTAATCTCACATATGCCCTTGCATTTCTAGCTTCTCATGGGACCTTTTCTTCTTCTACTTCTTTTTAATATCAAAAGCAATATGTGTTTGTGTTGATTTTCCAGTTTTCAAGTTTGTGGAACATCCTGAAAACAATGAAAAGAGCAAGGTGAAGTTTAAGATCATGAGTTTGAAGGTGAAAGGTCCAATGGAGTATGTCCCTGAGCTGGTGAGTGAAAACATGTGAATAACTCACAATGCTCATGAGAGTGGGCAATTAGGTTTATATGACGCTGCTAGGTGCCATTGATAAAATTTTATGAAGTCCCAAAATAGAAGACTCAGCTTCCTTATCCTCCTCTCTATCTGCAGTTTGATGAGCAGAAGGATCAAATTGCTGTGGAACAGATACTACGTGTTGTCTTCCTAGATGTGGAGCATCCCACCCCAGTAAGTTATCTTTGAAATTTTGGCATGCTTTCGCTGTGACATGTCGGTATAACCTTCCTATGTTTTCTCTAATATGAATGATTAACATTTAGATCGCTGGTTACCAAATCATATGCCAAGACTTGATGGGATCACAATTTGTTTGGTTTCTTGTAGGCTCTTGAGAAATTGAATCGTATGTTGGCCGAGGCAGAGGCTGAGCTCGAGTCACGCAAGAAGCCACCAGAGGACAGTGGCCCAAAGATTATTGGCGAAGGGCTTGTTATAGATGAATGGGTGAGTTATCCGCTTCGTGTTTATACCCTTCAGTTCTCGCGGGTTTATAGGGGTACCTTTTGCTGATTACATTCCTATCATGTTTCTTATTACCAGAAGGAGAGAAGAGAGAGATACCTTGCTCGTCAACAAGTCGAAGGCATAGAATCGACGTGACAGTATTCTCCTTATTGCCCTGTGCTTTCTTTCTACTGATATAATTTGATATTCAAACATTTCATAATTGTGCTAGGGAGAGCTGTAGAACTTGGAGGATTTGTCGAGCTCTTCGAAGCTCTTGTGTAGATAATGTAGTTCTGGTTGTAATTAAAAGTGTTGTTGAGGTCTAAGAAGGACGAACTGTAGTTACGTTTAAGCATCGAAGGCCGCCGAATGTTGTCTATGATGTATCAGAGCAGTTTGTCAAATGTCTGCTCGGTTTCTTACCTGCAATCTTCCATTGTATACTGCACGGTTATGTTTATTATGGTATGAATATGGATTTGTGGCAAACATATAGTAGTGTTTTTCAATCTCTATGCGCAGATTTGTTTACACATTGATTGTACGTTATGTCTCAAATGTTGCTGCTGATAAACTTTATTGGTTAAACATGATTTCATTGCCCTACATGTGGTTCAAAACAAATAGAATGACCTAAACGATCACGAACAATGCTTGAGTCAGCTTCTGCTACAGCTTTTTAAGCATGCCGATTGCCATGATGATGACCCGATACAGCTTGCTTTCTCTCTGGGCAAGCTCTGAGGGATAAACGTTTTGGCTCGCCTTGAACTTCATCCGGCAAGCCCTCCAGGGCTTCAATCCCTTCCACAGCATCTTCTCGGCGTTAACATAGTTCTTCCTCTCTACCTCCTGAACCGACGATTGGAGTGAACTAAGGGCAACAGAGTACTTCCCTGCACAGTACTTGACCGCCTTCTGCTGTGTTGCATTCTTAGCCTCCTTTGGACTACGTATCTGATAGTTCAAGTAGCCGAAGATGCCAGTGGCACGTGCAACTCCGAACTTGACCATGTTGATGGCCAATCCTTTCTGATCCGCTCCATAGCTTGTTCGGTCTGATTCAAGGGTCTTGACGCAGAGACTGGGGTATCGAGTGTTGTTGCACATCTTTTGGATCAGACTCTCGTCGCCCTTGATCAATGTTGGCGCGGATGAAAGGGCGAGTAAGAGAAGGATGGCTAGGTATGTTGAGGGATTTGTGAAAGCCATGGATTTTTGATAGTTCGAATGCAAATACAAGCTACTTTTTGCTGGATTTGAGGTGACTTTTTTTTGGGTATTTATATTGCATTGTGAATTTGCTGCTGTTATGTTTCTTGATGTGAAACTTGCAACTATGTTGTTGAGTTATTGAAAAGAAGTTGTAGAAAGTCTGAAACAACGTAAAAAGCAATTAAAGGTTTCCATCAAACAGACGAGCATCAATTGACTGCTCTTCTGTCACGAGTATCAACGCTTGATGTCGTTATAACCGTGAGCTAGAGAAAGACTAATATTTATCGTAATTCATTTATAAATTTTATTGTGCTTTTGAGTCACAAAATTATACAAACAGATTATCCCAAAAAAAGATAACAAAAAAGCCATTCTCGAAATAAAGACATATATCATATATCAGTTATGTACAATCTTATCCTATGATAAGAATCCTACGCCTAACCGAAGGAATCATAAAACGAAAATTGAACCAAATTTTCTTACTATAACGAAAACCTAAAGCTAGCGAAATGTGGAAATGGTGCCAGTGCCGTTTTGTTCAAGGGTATCGAATCCGTGAACCCTAGAGAGCCTCAAAATGGCCACTTTTTTGATGCGTTCAATGAATTAGAAGAGATGAGAAATGGGTATTGCAAAAAACTGGGAATTTTCGACTCGTCTTCGTGTTGATTGATTCTGTGAGGAAAAGGGGGCTCTGGAGAAGAAAAATGATTGGATTCCGGCCATGGGTTCTGATTTCAGAGTCTAGGGTTTGGTCAGTCTTTAATGATTTCGTGGTTCATATGTTCTTTGCTGTGTTTGGGTATCAATCGTCATGTTGTATGCGACATGGCTAAGTTACGTACATCTGGCCCTCCCCAACCGTGTGAATCAAAACAACAATAAAAACACACATAATCTCGTTAAGTGTAGGGTGTGCGGTTGACGAAATGTAGGCAGACTTGTCCTATCCTGACCTCGTGATTAGGGGGAGAAATGATCTACCCTTGAGACAACCCCTTTTGACCTCCCCGGGATAGTGTACATAACGAAAATACCTTGGTGGTTGTTGTATTAATGTAGTCACTTTTGTTCGCACGATTCACTATGTTGGCGAGCACTAACCGGGGGTTTGTCGCCTCCCGTGATCCCTTCCTGTACAGAAACTCCAGCAATAACAGTACCCTTTTTTCGGCATTTCTTAGTGTTTGGATCTAGCTGTTATTTTTTTTGGCCCTGAATGCTCAGATATGAGCTTAAGAATACAACAACTTGCTTCGTGATGCAGGCTCTGGATCATATTGTTGTTGCATGAGGATGAATACTCGAGACAGAATGTGTCACTTCTTGAATCAGGCTGCTGGATATCTCCGATAATGATCAGTTCTATGAGTTTTATTTCCTTTCAGTTGGGTTCTGGTGACGAACATAGTTTGCAAGATCAGCAACCAAATTCTCCAAGGTCCAAAGCAGTGAAGGTATGCTATCTTTAAGGTCCTGTTTTGCTTTAAGCATGCCTAATTGAATTAGTGAGGGAAACTGTGCACAAATTAGTTTGTTCAACCTCTGCATTATCTTAGTCATGACCTTGAGAAATGCCTTCGTTGTATTTTTGAGTTAGCAATGCCTCACGAGGTTAGACCAACACATTAGTCGATTTAACTTTTTGAGAAAGACCAAAATGTATGATTATATTAAGCATTATCCTGGCTGCCTACTTTTATCAGTCGTGCCAGATTATTTATTTCATCTCCTTTCTTTATCCTTATCATAACTTCTGGGGTTTCATCTCGAACCTTGTAATAGCATCAGTCCTTCTGGCGTAGCCTGTACAATGTTGCTTTTATCTGTTTCAGAATCGTCTTCCCGTTCTTCTGGGATTATCTTATCATTGTGATATCGTTGTCATTCTGTTTATACACATCAAGTACGTGTCATACGATTATTTATCAGATTCTATGTGGAGTCTACAAATCGAAAAGTTCCCAATTGGTGGCTTGTCTTTCCCTCTCTATAATTCACAGTAGGTAAACTTTGAGTAAAGAATTAAGTAATCCTGGTATGAATCCAATTGTTAGAAAACAAAGAATGCATAATGCGCATGAGCATAAAAGGTGCTTATAATAGCAAAACACTCTGCGCCAGCTTCCATGCATGCTTTGTATTCAACTTTCGAGCATAATCCATATTCAAAGTTTGTTGGAGCTATCAAGCGTCGACAGAAAGTAATAACGTAAATGAAAAAAACTCTTCGAATCTACCTACTCCGACCACATCACTCGATACTAACTCTTTTTGGGATAAAGATTCAAAGAAAGCCACGGACTTCGAACACGTAGTTACTAAATCAAGGCTAGATGTAAGCAAATGATAAAACAAGTGGACTAAACCTGCTATTTCTGATATGCTGAAACAATCAAGTTAATCCATACAGTTGTCTCCTTGGTTGGTTGTATTGAAGACCAGTCATGGTCTAGATCAATTCTGCTTGATCTCCCTGATGTAACTCTAGATATAAATCATAGATACTCTCATTTGGATCGTTTAGTGCCGAAACTGTAATACTATTATCCTAGCTTTTCGGTCAGGTAGCTTATTCTGCTGTCAGAATTCAGTCCAACAAGGTATTCAGCCGAAAGGAGCCTAAAGCTAGATAGCCATCCTTGAACTTTCAGTCAAGAATTTTAGACTTCTTGAAAGTTTCAATTGAGTACTGTCTAACACATATGATGTGGGTGATGTCGTAATAGTGTGCTAAGAGGACGACTTTAAGGACAAAGAACTGCAAGCAAAAGCCAGAGGGCTGCAAAGTTGGAGTGGTTAAGATTATTGATAGAGAAATTTCTAAGCAATCTGAGTACATATTTAACTACCATTTGACCTAAGGCGGCATTCCTCCAATTGGACGCGTATCATGTTAGATTATGGCTACGACAAAGTTATAACTTGACATGTCTACCTATCAATTTAAGGCGAAAATCAGATCAAAAGGATATGATTAACCTAAATATAGGTACAGGTTTAAAACATACTGGCTGCGACTGATTGAGCTAGTTGAGCAAGGGTGGTCAACAGTAGTCTCATCCACGAGTTTGTGCGTTAAATTAAGTAACTTGAAGTATAATAAATGATTATAGCCCGTGTTAGCTTTGAAGTAGAAACTCATGTAAGTTCCTAGGCTCCATTTTCGTGCCTGCAAATCTGTCATTTTATTCTTCCTCAATTTGTGCACAGGACATTGTTCCTTCATAGTTGGAGCTTTTATCGGTAATGGTTTAAGTGCAAGCAAGAATGAAAACGCATTGATTTTGCAGAAGTTGTTAGTCACTGCTCCTCATTGCTTTTATATGACTTTCATGCTTTGCTACACTATGAGATCAGAGATGATGATTAGCTACATTGCATGCAATGATTGGTATTCTTCCCCTATGTGCAAGCAAAATAACTTATGATTTACTATATATGCTTTTTATCTAACTATCATTTATAGGATAATTTTCCGAAATCTTAACCGTTGTGTTAAATCTTAATAGCTGATGTTCAACTCCGCTGTAAAGATCCATCAAATGAGAACACATTCTTTTAACACCAATGTTCTGAATCTGATGCAGCGGTCATACCAGCATGAAAATATATGATCTGGTGTATATAGTTCTTCATAGGTTCCTATCTAAATTTAACAAGTACATCTCGATGGTTGATTTTCTAACGCATTGTGATCTTTGTAAGTTAACTTTTTGCTTCTTACAAACAATTTCACTTCATTTTGTGTTCATAGGTATCCAAACCTAGAAGGTTAATCCAGTCATCAGAGTCTGAACACAGATCATAAAATATGGTAAGTTCGGACTGGTTTGATTATGACCATATTGACAGGTCACACAAAATTATATTTTCATTCTGTTATCATACTCTCATTCATATTATTTGATCAGCAAGTGAATTTTTTCCAAAATATAGAGTCATAGATAATTTCTGTTGCGATACATGCCGTGATTATGCCAGTGGCAGCAGCTTGATTTGCTAGAAGGGAAAAGTGGGAACAGTGATGTGTGCTAACTTTGACTGCTAAACTCAACCTGCTATCAGCTAAATATGAAATCGCAGATCTTAGTGGACAAGAGCTGATGATTTGAAGGGACATTTTGCATTTGTGGTAATTGTTTCTTCAAAGGCGCAGGTGACACGTTGTGTGTTCTCTTACGTCGTGTGGTGACATAAGTTGATCAGAGCACCTATTTTCTGTGTGTTGGATCATATTGAATAGAAAGTGTGAAAAAGAATAATTTTTATCGGATGATGTTACTGTTATGGATGACAGAGAATGTCGTATGGTTTATCATATTGACAATTTGACTAGGGTGGGCACCTAATCTACTTTAGACATCACTTTCTGTCTCTTCCACTTCAGCATCTCTCTCCTTTACCCACCTTTCACATCTATATATACTTAGTATTGCCATCAATGGCATTTTGAGGGGACTAAGTGAAAAGTGTATAGGAGGAGAAACAAAAGAAAGCCTGTTGGTAAACTTGGAAGATTGATAAAGATAAGCAGAATGGGTAGAGCGCCTTGCTGTGACAAAACTGGACTGAAGAGAGGTCCATGGACACCGGAGGAGGATCAGAAGCTCGTCGATTACATCCAGAAGCATGGCCATGGCAACTGGAGAACTCTCCCGAAAAATGCTGGTAACCATCATATCGTTCTTTTCCCAACTTGTTCTATGCTTAGGTTATATGAGATCAACAGAACCTCTGTTACATCAGATAGTAGTGTTTTTCTATTGGCGCGTGATAACTTCATCTGTAACTTATTTTTGGATTATCTCATTTATGTCTGATTATTGATGGTCTTCGGATTTTGGCTCCATTGTTTAGGACTTCAAAGGTGTGGAAAGAGCTGCCGACTAAGATGGACGAATTATGTGAGGTCTGACATCAAGAAAGGAAAGTTTTCGTCCGAGGAAGAGGAGACAATTATTCACCTACACAGCATTTTGGGCAACAAGTCAGTTAATTGATCACCTAGACCCTTTTTTTCTCTTCTTAACAACTTCAGAAATATCTGCTTTTGAGTGTTTTGTAAGCAAATCCTTTCTTTTTATATATTTGGACTGTTGAAAGTCCATGCAGATCATTGGTAGCTCATCCATTTAAAACGATCATACACCATCTTTCATGGTCGGCGTTGAAATTTAGTCCTACGAATCCCTTTTAGTCCTACGAATCCCTGTTGGTTAGTTGCTTTACGACATAGTTTCACCTTGAACTTGTGTGTTCTCCATTTAGTTCATGAGTGAGTATGCACATCATTAGGATAGGATTCCCGTCTGTCATGTTATGTAAGAAGCTGCGCAGATATCATCCATTTCTCATAGTTAACGTCCGCTTGACGAGTTTTTGTATTATCTAGGTGGTCTCGAATTGCTGTTCATTTACCTGGCCGGACGGACAATGACATTAAGAACCACTGGAACACACACATCAAGAAGAAACTTCTGCGCATGGGAATCGACCCCGTGACTCATACTCCCCGCCTGGATCTCCACAATCTCTCCTTGCTCTTGAACTCTCCGTTCTGCAACATTTCGTCCCAAGCCATCTCCACGATGTCAACTATGCTTGGTTTGCAGCCTCTCATCAAGCCCGATGATCTCGTGAGGTTGGCGGCTTCTGTGGTTTCGTCTCTCCAACAGAACCTGAGTTCTCAGTTGCAAAATCTTCAAGCATGTCCTCAGCTTTCCAACCCATTTCAAGAGGCATATGCTACTTCTTGCACTGCATTCTCTAGTGAGGGCCAAGTGATGGATCCTTATCTTGTCGAACATCAATCATCAATGCTTGACTTCGATGCTAACAAAATCGGGCATGGTTATGATAATCAATGTCAAGGCGGCATCATGAAAGACTCGGTTCCTCAAAGTTTGGACAACAGCTTGGGCAGCCAAAAGAAGAGTTATGAGTCTCTGTTATCGACGCCTTGTTCAAGCCCTGCTACATTTCATTCCAACTCGACATCCAGTTACCTCAACTGCAGGACTACTATGCCTACAGAAGACGAGGAGAGCTATAGCAGCGATGTGATGAGCTTTTTCGACATTCCCCATATTGATCTTAGTGAATTCATGTAATAATGATCACAGCCTGTTTGATATAATCTTTTTTCATTATTGGTTTTGTATCTTTGTTTAGCTTTACATATTGGAATTGGATTCACTTGTATGGCCTTTGATATACAGTTCAAGAATTTAGCATGGTGTATGTAGGTTTTAGCATCAGCATATTGGTATAGCAAGGTGCATGTAAGAATGTGTAGAGATCCTTTGATGTGTTTTTCCATGATCCCCCTACAAAATAGAAGAACAATTTTATGAACTTAACCAAATTCCAACACACCTATAAATCCTTGTGGTTGTGTATAACTTGCGTTTTTTATATCTTACATTTAGTTGGATTATATACAAAAATAAAAATAAAATCATCAGTGTTACAACAACACTCAAGGGTAGATTCAGGAGGCATACAATATTTATCTTCTGATCTATCACAGTTTGATAGTGTTGCATTGTAGGTTTGTATATAATATTTCATCAAAAAACGATATAAACTGCTAAATATCAGAAACAAAATATTAATACGTATGTTGATGCTGCAACACCAACAATGTGTCTGTTTTGTGTATTTTGTTATGGAGGAGAGAAATATATAGAGGCTGTTTGATATTATTTATGAAAATTATAAAAATCAAAATCGATAACAAAATAAAAAAATCAAGAAAAATGAAAATCATGTTAAAATGATTTTTCATAAAACACCTATTTTAGCTTGTATTAAAATATAACAAAAAATACAAAAAAAATAATTTTTTTATATGTTTTTTATTTTCGTTTGATCCGTACCATAAACATAAATCGAAAATGAACGGTGACACCACACGAAACCAGAACGTAGGTTTTTCTACCCGAAACACACAATACGGGTCGAGGCTCAGACAAAAAAGGTCCTTTTTTCAGATTCCAATTAGCCCAACGCGTCCATCCTCTCCACCACCAACAGAATCAGAATCTCCGTCGCCGCCTCTCTTCACTCGCCGCCGTCATCTCCACCGCCACCGCCTCCGTCTCCGACATGAGACGATGCGCTTCACATCAACGAAAGAGAAGAAGAATTATCGGCCTCGGCGCACGTTAACGTTAGATTCGGTCCTCAATCGGAGATACATCGTCGGTCACCGATGTCAAGGTTTGATGGTCTCGTTTAGTTTATTGTAGTGCGTGTTGAATCGAAGGATATGCGTCGTTGTTGGTTGATGTTGTGTAACATACTAGTGGTGAATGAGGATTTTGTTGGATAGAGGGAGAAGACGTGGAAAGTGTTGGTGATTGTGTTGACATGAGGATTGGTTAGGGTATGGAAGGAGAATCGGTGTTCGATTCGGTTGATTTGTTGGTGGAGTTCTGTGTGGTTTGTGCTTTGGATGTGGATTTTGTGTGTATAGTTTGATGGGAGCAATGAGGTGAATGCGGAATGTAGGGGGTTTCAAGTGTTTTGAGGTTGGAGTTTTGATCGATGTTGCGGAAAAAAGCTAGGCAATGTAGGGAGGATGGGAAACCTTTGGCAGCGAGCGGCAGGGATTGGGAGGATGTCTGTATTGTTATGTAGGCGGTAATGTTATGTGTTTCAGTTGCCATTAATAACACATACTGTAGTTTCTAATAGAACATGTATGTAGCAAGATGGATATGATAGGGAGATGCTTGATGCTACAGAATGGTTTGTTATTTAACTGTTGCATCCTAGGTTGTTTCGGTATCACCATGCAGGCGGAAGATGCTATGATGCAGTTGCTGACTTCTGCATGTAATTGTACGAGAGTTTTAAATAAGGCAGATAAGATAACGGCAATTGTTGTATTGGGCATGTGTTCTGTGACAAAATGGTAGTCTCTGTCAAGTGTCAAATTTTTTATTTGTTTTTGGGCATATGGCCTTGGTCCTCTCTGTATCCTATTCTGGACAAGAGCTTTTGGAACTGGTAAGCTGAGTTGAATTTTTGTCTTTAGATGTATGCTTACTATTGATAAGAGAGGTTTTTCATGGGTTCAGGAAGCTTCGATGTTTGGAAATTCTTCTGTCTCATATTTTTCTGATGGAGCCTCAGTTTACTATTGGAATGCAGATTTTTGATACTCGAAAATATTAAGAAAGCTGCATCTTATGCACGGAAAATTGAGAGGAGCACCAATGGTGAGTTGAAAAGGGATGCCACCTACGCTGTAAATAAGCCACATCTAGCTCAAAACTATTCAGTACTTAGATACCACTGTGGCCGTGGAACATATAAACCAGACGCTATGTACAAGAATGCAGAATGTGCTTTCAGGAATGGTTTTCCCAGGAAATATTCTGTTGCATGTGTGAACAATATTGGCACTCATAATGCTCAATCTGCTTGGAGGAGGCTTTCGCAGATTGGCTGTCGAAGCAGACCGAGTCTTTCTCCCCTGGCCAGGGCTGCCCAAGCTTTTATTTTGGCCTCAACCAGATCTCACATCACTGTTCCTGCCATGTCAGCCTTCTTATTTGGAGAGCTTGCCATGACACAGAAGGCAGTTGCAGAGCCAAATCCTTCCTCAAGAAATAATGTTTACATGAGCGCAGAAGAAGGGCATGCGTATGCCGTCCAGCTGCTCTCTTCTTTGCTTGAAGCTTTGATATTGGTTCTGAGAGCTCTTTACCTTGTGGTTCTGTTCTCGCCCTGCATAGCAATGGCGCCATTGGCAGATAGATTAGGACTTGAGTTCCGAAAACTGTGGCTACATGTTGTTCGTATAACCTTGGAAAAAGCTGGACCTGCTTTTATAAAATGGGGGCAGTGGGCAGCCACAAGGCCTGATTTGTTCCCTCGAGATTTATGCCTTGAGCTATCAAAGCTTCACACTAAAGCGCCAGAACACAGCTTTGCCTACACGAAGAAAACTGTTGAGAATGCTTTTGGTCGTAAAATCTCTGAAATTTTTGATAATTTTGAAGAAATTCCTGTAGCATCTGGAAGTATTGCCCAGGTGCACCGTGCTACCTTGAGATTCAGATATCCTGGTAAGGAGGTGAAGCCTATTCAGGTTGCTGTAAAGGTTAGGCATCCAGGAGTTGGCGAATCGATCAGGAGAGACTTCGTCATCATTAATTCAGCGGCAAAAGTTTCTACATACATACCTACACTTAAATGGTTGAGACTTGATGAAAGTGTGCAGCAGTTTGCTGTTTTTATGATGTCGCAAGTTGACCTTTCCAGGGAAGCTGCTCACCTGAATAGGTTTATTTACAATTTTCGCAGATGGAGAGATGTATCCTTTCCGAAGCCTCTCTATCCACTTGTGCATCCTGCTGTTCTGGTGGAAACTTATGAACAAGGAGAAAGTGTTGCTCACTTTATTGAAGAGCTTGATGGACATGACCGTATTAAAGCTGCGCTTGCTCATATTGGAACTCATGCTCTTCTGAAAATGCTGCTGGTAACATATTTCTTCTCTAGTTCGCTCAGTCGTTCTCTCTCTTTTTTTTCCCCCTTTGCTAATGCTCCATAATTCAGATTGTTTTGAGCAAAATTTCAGTTATCTGTGAGTTGAACACGCTGTATGGATGATCCCATGTTGTATATATGTAATGCAAGCTGCAAACTGTGAATGACAGAGGTAATCTATGTGGTTTCCAGGTGGACAACTTTGTTCATGCCGATATGCATCCTGGCAATATTCTTGTCAGGGTAGTTCCGAAGAAGTCTGCCCGAAAGAAGGCTTCAAAGTCGAAGCCTCATGTGGTTTTCATTGATGTGGGCATGACTGCTGAACTCTCTCAGGGTGATCGACTAAACCTGTTGGAGTTCTTCAAGGCGGTTGCTAGACGAGATGGCCGCACTGCTGCAGAGTGCACATTACGACTGTCAAAGCAACAGAACTGTCCAAACCCAGAGGCCTTTATCCAGGTATGCGTGTAACAGGGCAAGTATGTTGTTAAGGAGACATTAGACGTTTATTTCCTTGCAAATAACGCCAGATATCTCTATTTTTGTGTTCAGGAGGTCAAAGAATCGTTCGATTTCTGGGGCACCCCAGAAGGCGATATAGTCCATCCAGCAGACTGCATGCAGCAATTACTTGAGCAAGTCAGACGGCATAGAGTTAACATTGACGGGAATGTCTGCACTGTGATAGTCACGACCTTAGTGCTTGAGGTACGTCCTCTACCCTGGTTTGGAGCAAACAAAGCTGAATGCCACAGTAGATGTGACTTACATTCATCAGCTTTCATCATTGTTTCATTTGATGTTTTTCCGTCAACCTGTCTTTTTAATGGCCTCAACCATCGGCATGTATTACACTTCGTTCTAAATCACGGTATCCGCTACATGCATAAATATTTTTTTTAACCGCATTCTCTAGAGTCGACATGCATTGCATTACTCAAATCTAGTATCAGCTACTTGCGCTAGAAGCCTAAAATTGAAACAACCTGCGATGCGTATCACCATCTATGTAGTACTGCCAGTCTTTGATCTGGCTCGTTTTGTAGTGTTCCATCATTCTGTCCTATCTGGCGAGACTGGCTTGTGATTAACATTCTCGCGTGATATCTCTTCGCTTTCGTTCCCTTACACGTCGTATTCTTCTTTTGTCATAGGGTTGGCAACGGAAGCTTGATCCAGAATACGACGTGATGCGCACACTTCAGACTATGCTATTCAAGGTCGACTGGGCAGAGAGTCTCGCTTACACGATCGAAGGGCTCATGGCACCTTGAGGAAGTTCTCTTCTTGTTTGTTGGATGTTCCTGTAACACGGTTTTGACTTCATCAAATCAATAGATAAATGTTCCCCGGTATGAAATAGGGAAACCAAGCAGCTTCATAGGCCTTGTTGATGGCTCAAGCATCGAGTTTTTTTGGTTTTTGACCCGCTTAACTTACTCAAACAGGCGATGTGTAAGCCACGAGTAAATCCCACTTGATTTGATTTTTTGACCTGTGAATCGGCGAGAGTTGCTTCCTGTTGATTTAAGCATATAGCGCCTGAGACAGATGACTGTCTAATCTTTGTGATTTTGATGTCGATAGGATCTAGTTAATCTTCGTACCGGTGCCTGCTTTTTGTGATATTATGGTTGACAGGAAGAGAAAAAAGTCGAACCCAACACCATATAGTAGTACTCTTCGAATAGTCATGGAGAATTTGTCCGATATGTGCTACACAATAACATAGCCGCAGCTCATTACATGTTTGACGATCTGAAACGAAACCTAGAAGGCTAGAACATAGAAAGCTAACACGAACATACAAGCTGCTCCCAAACGGGTGAAGATACAAAGCTGTTAATCAGGTCATATATACTGTACAAGGTGATGCAACCCAAGTCGCCATCTAAAATCCCACACGATTATTAGCGGAAGCGATACAAGCTTACACTACATGCACAGTCACACTAAACACGATCAACATGTTGAAAGAATCTTACACCTACATGCAAGGTTAATACTGTGGGAGGATGAAAACTTTGCCTTACACAAGCTTGCGGACCTCTTCAACCGCTGTGCTAACACTATGAATAGCCATCTTCTCCACCTGTTTTGCGGAGCAAGCACAAAATTAGTAACAATCTGAGCAATGGTCAGATTGGCATAGGATACATGACCAAGGGAGGAAGTTTGACGCGAAAACCGAAACCTGTGAACACATTATTTTACCTGTAGGAACCCTTTTCGGGCTCTGTGATCTCTCGGGAGAAGACGGAGTTGCTCCATCAACTTGCTGCACTCAACGGCATTTTCTGGTGAGATGAATCCTGTCGTGACATGAATACAAGACTGCTGACCAAAAAGAAATGAATCCTTGTGAGTGCCAAGCATATCATACAGTCATGAATCCTCGTGAATACCATTGAATAGAAGTAGTGCTTTAGAGAAGGACGAGAGACAGAGCATAAGTACTCCATAATGAAAAAACAAAACCAATTTTCTGTGGGAAAGGAGTTATGAACAGAACACATAAAGGAGACGCTGCAGCTTTCTACGAAATGACTACAATATCACCAGCTCTCCGCATCAATATGATGCAATGGAAAACAGCAAAAGGGGCAGGAAGAGGACCGATGAGTCAATGCAGGCTTAAAAGAGAGGGGGGAAAAGCGTCATCTAAAGCGCAAAGCATAGAATGCATTTGTACGAACCACATCTAAACACAAAGTCCCCATAAACGTAAATACTGACAGTTTAGTGAATCCAATAAGTATAACCATACTTTGGGGTATATTGAGGGAACTGTCTATAAGAGGGCTGAAACTGAGAGGCACAAGTTTAACTCAGATTGGTTCCTCTCAATTGGAACACGACTAAGTAAAGCACAAGCATAAGCAAGATGTTGGAACAAGGAAGTCTTGAGACTTCGTCCCCAAAAAAATGTTGAGAGAGAGAGAGAGAGAGAGAGAGAGAGAGAGAGAGAGAGAGAGAGAGAGAGAGAGAGAGAGAGAGAGAGAGAGAGGATCTTGAGATCCTGAACTATCAGATACTCGGTACTATAAATTGTATTGCTGTAAAGTGAAAGTGCGCTCTTAGTCTTGACTTCTCACCTTGAGGCTTCTAATTTGATACACGCATCCCGCAGGGATGACAACTGCTTCTCCAACCCGCTGGCTAAATGTCCATGGCTCGATCCCTGCATAAAGATAATCGAAGATAATACCTCATAATTGACAAAGATATAAAAAGACAGCAGTCTTACAATGCTACTCACCTAGCTCCTCTTTGAGCCTCATCTTGTGCGCTAAATCAATAAATATTCTTCTATCAAGAATCGGATAAGCAGCCTGCATCAGGAAACAGATCTTGCATAATTTGAAGGACTAATCAAAATATTTTAAACGGTGTCATTATATATTATTTGTGCTTACTTCCTTGTGAAGAGAACCTTCACCATTGAACTCACTAGAATGCTTTTTTATGTAATCAAGGAGCTTGGGAACATCTTCTCTGCAGAAGATATCCCATAAGGCACCTGTAGAAGGTTCCGAACGAGTCTTTTTCTCAGAACTCTTGGGGGTTTCATCCAAATTCACTGGCTGATTTGTAGGTTTCTCAGGGCTTTCATTGGTTCCGGAACACATCATGGAAACATCAGAATCAGTATCTGATGCATGAGCCTTCACAGGTGAGGCATTGTTGGCCTCGAGATTTGTCGTGGAGCTCAAATGTGCTTCTTCCAAAGTCCTATGCTCACCAACTTCATCCGTGATTTCACTATGCTCCAATCTTGCTCCATTTTGTAGATTCTGACCACAACTTTCTTGCTTGTTTCTCGAACTTTCCCTCAGAAGTCCTCTTATTTTGTTAAGCTGCTCGGTGGTACATGTAGACTCTGACGCATAAACTAATACATTAATCTGAGAAAAGCACATACAGACAAGCGGTGAGCAATGTGAATAGGCATTTAGTCCAAAAATAGGTGGAATGAAGAATGTGTCATGGTGAGCAAGATATGGTTACATGGAAAAGTACCCACCAGATCATGTGAATGATGATGTAGACTGGTCACCAAGTCACCACGCGCAACTTCCTCATGACTGCCACATAATATTTTCAGTTGCTGCCCAAGTTTTGGCACCTGAGAATCCCTCGTTGAGATAGCTGCAAGGTTTAGGAGACCGGATCTGGAATTTGTATATTCTTGAAGTGGCAAAGAATTGAAAATCTCAGCATAATTATCCACAAATATTCTCTCGGACAGGGCTGATGAAAATTCAGTCTTCAATTTCAACGTTTCACGTTGCAGATGCCTATATGAATCCTCAAACGACGAAAAGCACTCCTTAACGCCAAATTCAACCTGAACAGAAATGAAAGGCGAAGTAAGCAGAAACTCAGAATATGATGAAACTTTG
>JAOVYX010016687.1:0-23988 GCA_035668315.1 Drosera spatulata
CCCCCCCCCCCCCCCCCCCCCCCCCAAACCAATTGCTGGGGTACCTTTTGAACATCTCTCGGAGTCCACCTTTCTGCTTGACGGAAAAGGCACATAGAATCAGGATATAAGACGCCCAAATTGATGCCCACAATAAGAAATGAGTCACCACTCTCCATGAAAAAGGAGGCGGTCCTATATCATTTGTCATTTTGACATGATGATGACCAATCTCAGAAGAAGGTGTTGCGGTTTTACTAGAACCTTTCTTCAGGAACAATTTACTGGGAGGTACATCAATACCTTGAGCTAGAAGAAAGATCACCTGAACATAGAATTCAGCAAGGAAGCAGATCGAACAAATGATTGATGGAAAGGGAAGCGAAAACATGTAGAAAAAGTACCGGCACGATTAAGATGGATGGATAAAGTGACAAATGCGCAGCAAGAAGCCATCCAAAGGCCGCCAATGGAACGAACCCTACACAGGAATTTGGGACCCTCCGTCTTCAGAATCGTTGATATTTAAAAAAAAAAAGGAAAAAAAGGCAGCATATCATTGTCCCAGGCTTTCTCTAACATTCACGCCCGAGCCATCTTCATGGGAAAAGAACTTATTAAAATATAGATAAAGTTCAACAGATGAGAAATAGGACATGCTTCACGAACTTAAAGCATATAAAAAAATCACGACAGGAATATAAGAGGGGAAAGGGCAGATAAATACCAAACATGAAAATTCAAAGAGGTATTGAAGGATAACAAAAGCAACAAGAAGAACAGCATTAGCGTCTTGTAACTGTGGACGCCTTGTACCCTGTTTTTCATGTGTTGGCAGTAACTAACTCGTGTACAATCCTCATCGCTTTATCAAGAATCAGAATTTATTGCACGGAGGCTTGAAGTATTAGACAGTCAGGTTTACATAAGCTAACTCCGTTTCTTTTATTCTTTAGTAACTTTTCATACATTTTGTGCATACTATCCAGTCAAGACAAACAGGAAGCTAAAACTATACCTGTTGACACTTGACAATGCCCAAAGAAAGAACAAAACCACCTCAAGCAGCAAGAAGCAAAGAACTATGGTGAGCATCTTACTGGCACATGCACCGTAAAGGCATAGGACCACAAAAAAGTTCTCAATGGGCGTTGTGGACGAGCCTAGACAGGTAAGTATAGTCAGAGGATTCCAGAGGTACACAAGAGCAGCAATGTCCCCTGAGCAGAGTCTCTCTGAAAGATAAGGTAAATGCTTCTAATCAGCATGAATGCAAGAAAAGAAAATGTAACAGTGGCAAAGATAATCTGCTGCATAAAAAAGAACAACAATCTGGATCGGAAACTCAGAGTGTAGCATCGATGAATATCCAAAAGAGAAAGCAAGCCCTTGTTTGGTTCACTTTTTCAGCCAACTTCCATTCAGAAAAAAAGAAAAAAAGGTTCAAATTTGGGCAGGCCATGCAACTTTTGATCATTAAATTGAAAGCAAGGGAATACTTAAAAGTTAGGAACAGTAAATTTACAGCAAAAGCACCGTTTAGACAAGTTAATAATTGTCATCACCTAAAAAGACAACATTCTGGCATGCAGAGTGCTTTAACCATGAATATTTGCACAATAAGCTGACAAATAGACCCGTTCATTTAAGGGAAATAAAAACAATTGTCAAAATTTTAGTAAGAGCTGCGTCTAGAAAATTTCTACCAGACGAGACATAAGATACTAATCAGTATCAAAGCTTACTCTGGTTAATTAACTCAAAGTCTCACACAACATAGTGCCAGGACAGCGCAACCTCCATCTTTTCATAATGAAATTCAACCCCTTGAATTATCCCCATCAGACTCAAAATGTGAACATGTAGGTATGCTACTCATACATTTAGTTTAGTAATGCTTATCTATTAAAACTAAGAAATTAATCCTGAATAACTCAAAACCATCAACAATAGATATTGGCCATCCAAGAAAACCCTAGAATGTCAACGAGATGCAACCTAGGGTAAGAGCTGGAGAAAGGATCATGCAACACATTTGGGCTGGCTAGATGGAAAGCCCGGCAATTGTGACTCAAGCATGATTCAAGCAGGACTAATAGTCGACGCTAGTCACAACTTCACCTCAGGGGGGGAAAAGAGCCAGAAAAAAATTAAGTTGTTATCTAGCCTTATCATCTCCTTTTTGTTTTTCCTTTTTTCTCCATATATGAAATGAAATGCCTCTTGTTTTCATTACTATCCCAAAAAATTAAGCAAGAATTAGTCTTGCTATACTCTCCTCCCTTTTTCAAGTCATTCTCGTTATTGTTGTCTGCTTTATTTGTTCTCAATGAAATGAATCTTCCTCAAGGTTCACACGAGAGAACGGATCTCAGATTCAGTAACACACAGCTCATGATGCTAAATTGTACTTAACATCTTTTGTCTCCTTTTGTCTGGTTTTTTTTTGTATAAATTCATCAGGCCACCTCAGTAATGAAAGTATATTGTATGAAAAACATACCAGATATTTTGAATAATTTTCCAAGGCCAAGAGATTCCAAATACTGCCCATATGCTGATTGAAGAATATTTCCCATCGCTCGAATAAGTATTGCACTAATAAAATCTGCTATGACAAAAAGAAAACTGTATCCAAGAATGCATCGATATTAAAAATCAAATTCTGCTACAGATAGACAACCAATAAAGACATCATCATATATAAAAGCCATGAAACCGAAGACATGTGCCTACGAAGAACAACAATTGAGCACACCTTCAACAACAAGATAAAACACCAAACCAATATCTAACCAAATATAACCCACTCAACTGATGAAAATTTACTGTACTAATCAAACTTCCCATCTTAATACAAGACATTACAAGTTCACAACGATAAAAAAAATTAATAGTACGGTCCTGGAACAAGTAATAACCATGACATACAAGGTTTTCAAATGATTTCTGTATATAACTACATTACTAGAAAAATTACCAATTAGCATAAGTATCTACTAATCTACTTCAGGCCATTAAAAGACAACATGTAGAAACAATGAAAATTAAGATCACCTTTCGCAGATTATCAATCAGAATATTTACCTGCAAAGCAAATGGCCACCAACTCTGCAGAATTGACAAAATTCTCAAGTTAATCCTATCTAACCATCTTCAATGAGGAAAATTGATTAGCATGAACAATCAATCACCATGAACTCCTAACACAACATACCTGGTAGCGGTTAGAGGCCCAAGCACAGTAAGCAGCAAAGGAGACCCGTGGTACATAGATCCTATACAAAAATGAGATCAATTGTTTAATTACAAAATCAACGACGAATTGATTTTCCAACTGCAGCTTGAAAATAGATGATGGGATTGACATTCATGTTAATAATTAGTCTAACTAGTGCCACTCATATGAATAGATTTCCGTAGGGCCTGTTTGGTATCGTTTATGTTTTCCGTTTTCTGTTTTTGTTTCACTGAATGATGAAATATAAGTGTTTGTAACCGATCTCTGTTTGACAAACGGATGAAACAGAAATAGAAAACTAAAAACCTAGAAAAAGGTTATCGGTTTTTGTTTCTTGTTCAAGATCCCTTCTACAAAAACTCAACTCTCTCCGTCCCATAATACATGCAACACTTTTTTTTGGACTGTCCCAATTTACTTGCAACATTTTCTCCTTTAACCAATGTTTAATCTAAAAAAATTACATCAATCATATTTTGTTACAATGCACTGTCTCCTCTCACAACAACCCCACTACCACTAAAAAATATTCTTTCTTTATCAAATTTCACAAAAATTCAACACACACATAAAATCTCATGCCAGGTCAAACGGTTGCAAGTATTATGGGACGGAGGGAGTATTTTATTTCGTGAAGTGTTTTTGGTTTTAGTTATGAGGTTAAAAACAAAAAATTTAAAATTCAAAAAAGTACTCCTTCCGTCCCAAATTTATTGGGACATAAAGACCATGCACGAAGACAATTGTCAGTGTTACTTATGGTTAAAATGACCAATTACCCTTGAAAATATATGAGAAGAAGAGGAGAGAGAAGAAGAAAGGAGGAGAAGTTGCTATTTTAGGGAATGTTGCAATTAAACTGGGACATTCAAATAAGAAAAATTATTCTAAGTTTTTTTTGGGACGGAGGGATAACAAATCAATTTGAATAATTGAAATATGTGGTGGAGAGGTTTCCGCAGTAGTTATTTCGCTGCTACTACAACATCATCATTTTTTCATTTATCTATCAGCTTCTTATTTTTGTTATTGGTTTTGATTTTCATAGTTTTAAACCGTAATACCAAAAAACTTCTTATTCTAGAAGGCTCTACTTTCTACTCTTGGAGGGCACACAAAAGGTCAGTTTGTGTAACCAACTACATAAGGATTCAAATTCATTACATAAACATAAGGATTCATCAGAAACTATTGGTTCTTCACCGACACAAGCAAATTGTTGATAAAACTCCAAAATCGCATCTTCTTTTGACCCAATTTTTTCTTTTTCATTATCATCATCATTCAAGAAAGATAAGAGAATCTCAGGATAGCAAACAATATCGAGAATCTCTCTTAACACATGATTTTATAACACTACTCTCTCTTGCTCACCCGTCTGCTTGGCTATGCAATCAACAAGAAATTTGGAAATTGTATGGTCATTCTTAGGTTTAACAACCTATTCTAAAAGCTAAAACCATCTTGAATTCTAGAGGATAAGTTTGACCTATTGATGAGTCACCCCAGTCAAAGAATGTCCGAATCACCGGTTCCATTCTCTCACACGGAAACAATCATAACACACTATAAGCACCATAACGCTCCGAGATCTCACCCTAAACAGGAGCCTTCAAAACTAGTAAACCAACAAATCAACTCAAACAGAGATTGGATAAACTACCAGCATAAGGAGATAATCCAGCTTGCTTCAACCAGTATCCTTCATTCACTGTTCCAAAAACCACCAAAACACAAACACCACCAACATTACTCACAACAATCAAAAACCACAATCACATAGTTTTCAAAAAACATTACATCGGCGGAGGCTGGTGAGGGGAGTGGAGATCTCCGGCCGAGACGACAAGTTGAACCCGAGGGTTTCGGAGGAGTAGATGAGGATCAGTCTCAGGACGACCGACGAGATCGCACATGGCCAGAACCTTAGAGATCGGGAATGGGGCTTGGGGGACGGTCGGGTGTCGCCGGATTCCATTTTCCGGCGGGGATTTGGAGGAGGAGTGGGGGAGGGGGCAAAGGTCGCCGGCGAAGATGGGTTGTCGGGGATGTGTTCTGTGCAATGGTGATTTACCTTTTGTTGCGGTGAACCGCGTCGTTCTCTGCGGTTCGTTTGAAGAAGTTTACATTAATCAATATAATATATATACTGAATGAACAAACCTTGGATGATATGTAATTTTTTATGGAATGTCATTAATGATATTTTCGACAATTAAAATTTAAGTATTGCTAGAGTAATTATCAAAATAAAAAATTAAGTATTGATAGAGTAATTATCATTTTTGTGTATTCAACAACAATTTGAAACGTTCGATTTTAATACATCTTATTGAAGGTATTGTTCATGAAATGATCAGTTTTATTACTTTAGTTCCATCTATTCATCAAACAAATAAGAGAATTATGATACAGATAATTGAATCCGTTTCATCTTCAATTTCATTACATGAATCCGTTTCATTACAGATAATTGTTGAAGCAAGCCTTCCTTGTTGAGTCTTGCGTGTGATTTTGTTCGATTTTCAAAATCTAGAATCTCATGGTTTCCCTCTCTAACTTATGTTTCTTTCCATGATTCAGGTTCTGATCATGGTATTCGATGAATCTCCTGGGCAACGGTTTGGTTCTTGTGAAACAATAGAATATTTGAGTCTCCATGAGCTCGGGTGATCGATGTTGCCCCACTTGATTGTGTCGTGTAGATATCGAAATTTTCTAGAGAGCCAAGAGTCTTCGATGAGGTATTGAATCCATGTCTATCAGCATTCGATTCCCATTATAGTCTCTCTTGTTGTGATAATGCATAAGAATCTCACTGTATCTGCTTGAAAATGATCATGCGTTGACAGTTCTGCAAATGTTTATCCAATCTGCTTGAACAACCAAGGCAACACCTTGAGGAGGCAGAGTTCAAGAGATAACAACATCATAGGCAGAAATATCAAGAAAACAACGAGGTAAACGTGTATTAAATGATATTAGCAGACATGGTATTTATGGACATATTGATGAATCGCCTGAGAAACATTTTCGATATTGTTATGAAATTTTTATGGAGCTTTTGTTTCGAATGGCATATTTGTTCTTATTGAGGTGATTACTTGGTTCTATAATGTCTCTTACTTGCTACTCCTATTTCTAGGCTTGATTTTTTTTTTTTTTTTTTTTTTATGAAAGTGACTTTACAAGTTTATCTTTCAAATATGGTAAATAGTTGCCTCGTCTTCAGCCAGTCTGTGCTTGACCCTGTCATATATAACAGGTGAATGGTTGATGGAATGCCTTGCCATATAAAGAGAAAACCATGTGAGTTTCTATTATATAATATCTATGATTTCAGCTAGAGACTCTCATGAAAATATTATACACGATATTGATGATTGTCAAGTTTGTTCATGTATATTGTGTTTGAGAAATTCGGGATTCATTGATGACACGTACGTTTCGGAATGAGATGATAATCATGTTTCATATGAGTAGAGATGATCACATATAACGATGAGTTTTTTTAAGATTGATGTTGCTTATATCATTTTTATGAGTGTCTTTCGCTATCTTGGTTAAAAGCACTTTATCCCCTTTAACCCCTATATATATTGGATAATTACAGGTCAGTATATATATGAAATAAATATTTACAAAAGGAGAGAATTATCAATAAGTTCCAAAAATCAAAAGTATTTATCAATAGTAATTTGGTTCTCTAACAAAAAAAAAAAAAAAAAAAAAAACATGGTCTGATTTGCCCAAACTTGATTGTACATTGGAGAAAATCTAATAAAAAAATCTACAATCAAATCCAATATTTCCATATCAAATCTAATTATATGCATAATCTCAAAAAATCCTAAACCTAATTGTTTCATATCCTAAATCATCTCCACCAGTGTCTTCATTATACATTGGGACGTACTATTACAAATTTCGTTGTGCATCTTCTATCATCACATAAACCATTAAGGTTGTCAATTTTGCAATCTTAATGATATATTGTTTCAGTATAGTGCATCTATAATGGCATGGCAAACCGTGCTCGAAATAAGGTAGAACCAGCAAATGATCACCATCGTCTAAACAGTGCGTCCATTCATATTCAGTATGCTTCTTTATACTAAAAGTGTGTCCACATCTTGATTGTCGACTTCGTAGAAACTTCTTCATTATCTCCTCTCCCATTCCTTCTCTGCACAACCCTTAATGCTCTTGTTCTCACCCTTATATCGTCTCTTCATCTGTCGTGTTTCCTCTTCGTTATCAAAATCTTAGATTGTGTTAGTTGGTTTGTACTATGACGATGATAGTGTTCATTGATTGTACTGAGATGTGTGATGAACGATAATTCAAAATTTTCGTAACATTGATTCACGTATCGATATGGGACTCGATATGGTGCTTTGGGGGTGATGCGGCAGCGACGTTTGAAGATTGGAACAAAGGTGGTGATGGTGTTCGTATGTGGTAATATGGTGGTGCGTTGTGGATGGTGGAAAGTCGTGGAGATGATATAATGAGAGGGTTTTTGATTGAATACAATCTTAGAGATGAGTCAAGAGTGGATTTGAAATTGTCTTATTAAATAAGAGAAAGTAAATCAATTGGATAGAGAGAAGATTTAAAGTTTGGGGATATAATAGGAAATCATTACTTTTTATTTAAATAAAATGAACCAATTGATAATTTATTAAAACGTCTATCACTATTTGATAAGTAAGTCTAAAAAGTATTCTTATTTTCAAGAATGCTTATCCAAAGAAAAAAAGGAAAAGATTATTTTTTTGGTACCGAATGCAAGTTTTTCTAACGTTTTAGTACCCATTTTAATTTTGATAGTTCATGTGCATAAAATTACAGTTCACACATGTATGATATACAGTTTACAAAATCATTTTGTACAATTCATGTATCCTAATTGGTACTAAAACATAAAAAAAATTTCTATTAAGTATTTTTGTGTAATTACCTCTAAAAAAAGGAAAAGATTTTACAAAAATGAAAAAAATATTACAGTGATGCTAGAAAACGTTTAAAAAACCTATTAAGAAATATTAGTTTGAAATATGCACGAACTATATGAAAAAAACAATATAGTGCTATGGGTAGAGATGATCATCAAATGTATAGTAGCTTATTGTATTTTATGAGTAAGTGTACTATTGTATTTTTCATAGGGAGAATTCTTGATAAATACCCCTTTGTAATTTTAATTACATAAAACTATCTCACTATAATTTTATTCTAAAAAATATCCCATGTTCAATTATAATCAATTATAAGATCCAAATATAAGATTTAAGTTCAAAAATTCAAATTCATAAATAACCTAATATTACATCATATCCACCCTCCTAACAAAATTATTATTAATCACACAACATATTGATTTTCCTAAAAAAAAATTCATTTTCAAATCCAAAACATACGTCTTATCCGGTAACCATCATTGGGCCTTACTAGGTACTGCAACCATAAATATAAGAACTTCTCGTCGACGTAGACTCGCTCACATACTACAACCATAACCATAAGCACAAGAATCCGTCGATGTAACCCCGTCGGACTCACTCACGTACTGCGATTATCAATTCGTCCTCACCAACGTAGAACTTGTCAACATCGTCATCGTCAATGGAAATGGGAAAACAGTACGTCGTAGCACTCATCGGCTTACCAAAATTAGTGCATCATCATAGTACATCATCATAATATGTCACCATAGTACATCCTTGTTCTTCTTGTATCCGAGCTGCAATCACCACGTCGAAGGTCACCACACCCTCACCATAGTATGTTATCATAATACATCTTATGAAATAATTTTAACGTCATCATAAAAACAACTTTAACCATAATTAAATCAGAGCAAGAGAAAAAAAAATATCATATATTAATTGTCGAAATTGATCATATAACATTCTACAGGAAAAAGATCATGAAAGCAATTTCGTCATCGTGAAGCAACTCTTAACACCCCACACAGTACTGCAGATCAAATCAAATCAAAAGATCAGGTAAAATGCTGAAAACATTCTACAGGAAGTTATTTGAGTGCTGAATGCCGCGTCCAACAAGCACTTGTGGATATGATACCTATTGCATAACCAATGATGTTTAGTCCTGTAATTGTAGACTCCAGAAATACAACAGTGGAGAGGGCTATAAGTATCCAATCTTTCAGAACACCGGCAACACGGATAGTAACTGCTCCAGTCCGACCAATTACCAAGAAAATCGATAGGTTCAAGGCCAGAGCACAGAGGGTATTTGAGAAAAAGATCCAGAAGTTGAATTGAATCTGTGACACGTTCGGCTTCTCAAGCAGATTTGGTATCTTCATATATTGATCATATATTGATGGATGAAGACAAAAGAGCAAAAAGGAATGAAAGATTTGGTAAAAAGAAAGATTTGAGTTTCAAAAAAAAAAAAAAACAAAAAAAAAACGCGAGGTAGTATCAGGGAAAAAATAAAAATCATTATCCTTATCAGGAATGAAAGCTTTATCCGTTTCCCCCTCTAACCAGAATGGACAGCTACACCAAAAACAAGACCCCTGAGCTTAAAAAAAAAAAAAAAAGAAGAAGAAGAAGACAGGAAATTTGTAATTTGAATCATCCTTCATTTTTGACACATTATTCTTACGATCTAACTTCTTTTGAAAGAAAAATCCTCAAATGAGGTCTTCAAAGAAAGTTTTATACTTATATTTTAGAAAATCAGAAGGTCTTGTGTCAAACATCTAAGGTTCAAGATAGTTAAATGTAGCATTTCAAAAAAAGAAAAATAAAAAGAAAAATTTAGCAAAAATTACAAAAACTTGGAAAAAAAATTCTAGGGTGAATTACCTAAACATACAAAAACTTAAAAAAAATACCAAAAAGATACACAAGGAATCAAAATTCAAAAAATATACAATTCATCCATATCATTTAAATGTCTAACACTATTCTCATCTCCACCCCAACCCCTACCATCACCCAAACATCGTCAGAATGTTCACAAGAATCCGACCATGTCGACGGAATCTTTGTCGGAATTCGATCACGTCGTCGGAATATGAAATAGAATGGCTGAATAACATCAAAATAGAGCGCATTATCAAAAATGAAAACAGTGCGTCAGTACAAAAATGAAATAGAGCTCCTGTTCTGACGCTTTGTTTCGAAGTAGAATACATGAACAAATGAAATAGAGTGTGTACAAATGAAACATGGCATATAAACAAATGAAACAGAGCGCATGAACAAAATGAAACATATCACCCAAAAAATGAAATAGAGCGCATAAACAAATGAAACAGAACCCATGTACAACAATGAAACAGAGCGTGTGTTCATGAATAAAATAGAACACATATAAAAAAAATAAAACAGAGTGTTTGAACAAATAAAATAAAACACATGTACAAAAAATAAAACAAAACGCATGAACAAATTACAATCAATAAAAATATGAGTTGACATCAAGACTGCATACACATCTCGATGAACCCAATATCATAGCATGCAGCAGGGAAGAATTAGTTATTGATCTATGCATGTGATCAATATCATATGATTGACTACATTCTGCGAATACAGATCCACCAAGGAGTTGAAACAAATAACGGGCATGAGAAGGGTTCCAACTCCAAGATTGGAAGTGTGACAACCGAGCTCAAACAAACAAAACAAAGTTTCCAGAAAGCAAAAGAAGCTGCAATGATGGCAAGCAGAGCGCATATATAAAAAATGAAACAAAACACATGAATAAAAGTGAAATAAAACGTCTGTGTAAAATCAAAACAGTATGCATGTAGAGAAATAAAACAGAGTAGTAATACAAATAACAAAACAAAACAAAACAAAACGATAATACAAAAAAAAAAGGGATTGAAAACATAGTGCATGAACAAAAAATGAAATAGAACGACAGTACAACACCAAAAACAGAATGCCTTAAAAAAACAGAGCTTTTTAAGAAAAAACAGAGGACCCTTAAATTCCCTTTTTTTCATTATACAAACCCAAACCCAAATAGAGCGTTTGTATAAAATCAAAATAGAGCCCATGAATAAAAATGAAACATAACAACAGTAAAAAAAAACCAAAAAAAAAAAAGAGCAACAATAAAAAAAAACAGAACGATAACTTCTCAAAAATATTTTCCAACTCGTTCATCCCAATATGTTCCTGTTAGACCTTAGGAAAAAAAAATTTAATCGTCTCAACCAAAATAAGCCTAGAGTTTCATGTGCTAATATATCTCTAATGCCCCTTAGAGCCAGATCAAATTAAAGTTCTCGAGAAATTCAGTTTATAAGAAGTCATAACACCATATCATGTCATATGTGATCCAAGTTTTGAGATATGAGCTAATAGTAACCTTTAATTTGCTGCTTTATGAAAGCCTCTCCGATTCTGACAAACAAGCAATCAGAAGGATCAAGCAAGTATCGCACAACACCATCTAGGATTTCCATCAACGGTATTCCTGAAGAAGTGACAATTAAAGGTAAGAATCAGTACCAAAAAAGCTCATAAAAAGGGCGCTCATCGAGTGTTGGATGCACCACAACAAAATTCAAATTTGGATGCGAAGGCAAAGACCTGAAAGGGAGGAACTTTGGATGCGAAAGCAAAGACCGGAAAGGGAGGACCTTAGGAGAGATAAAGGGAGAGGGAAAGAGAGAGAACTTGATGATGGCAGAGTGGTGACGGAGATGGTAAAGAGAGAGCGAAACGACGACGAAGATGATGGAGAGATGATGGAGAGAGAGTGAAACGACAAGAGATGATGGAGGGTGGAGATGGTGGAGAGAGAGAATGACAGTGGAGAAAGTTATATGTTTTAGGAATTCTAATTATCTGTATATGATTTTGGGATTATTTTTAAATGGTTCATTTGTTGAAAATTTTAAAATCATATACGCGAACAAATAATTTCAAAAACATACAATTTTTCCATTATGTATTTTTTTCCTGTTCAAAACTGAGAGCATGTTCTGTTTCATACAACAAAAACATTCTGTTTCATGCAAAAAAAAAAAAAAAATACACTCTGTTTTTAAAATTATAATTTTTTGGAATTATTTTTCCGCAGATAATTTTTTGTAATTATCTCTGAATTTTGTAATTTTAGGTAATTTATTGTAAAATAAAAAAAATATTTTTCCCCTATCTTATTTAGGCTCAGCTGTGGACTTGAGAGCTAGAAATTGTCTTAACTCCAGATCGGTTTAGTGAGATGAATAGAAATTAGGGTGAATCATTGGGATGTGATAAGAAGATCTTTAGTCAGAAAAAGAAATTGTGTCATGATCTATACCATTTTTTTTTATTCGCCTGAAACTGAATCCGATATTTTAAATCCAATTCGAGTTCTTACATTAAGTCTAAAGATAAGTAAGAAAATATCTATTAGAAAATCTTTAACAATAAATCCGTTAAACCTTATCATATCATATATCAGAAGTTATCACCCGTATATAAGCAAACCAGCCAAACAAGGAGACCAAAACATACAGGCAGAAGTTTAGTCACAACTCACAACAAACCAATCTTCTACAAAACTTCGCAAGTTTCTGGTCATATTCATTCTCATTCACAAGTCACGATTCAGGACTATTTGTCGCATCAATCTGCTCCGATGGCTATAATGAACGAAGAAGAGATCAACTCCTTCGTCAGCATCACGAAGACATCGGTGGATATTGCAAAGCAGAGACTAGAGGTATAGTTTCTTTGATCTTGGTTTTCTTTCCTTGTTTTGATGGCGATTGATCCATGAGTTTGTAGTAGAAGTTTGGTTTCTGTGTTTCATGTCGATTCCTTTGTTGATCATCGTTAACTAGTTTCTCAACTGGGCGATGGATTGGTGGGTTGATTTTTAACCAGCTTTGTTGATCATATGTCTTCTTTAAATTTACAATCTGAGATCATATAGTAATAGTTTTTTCTCTTAGCTTACATGTTTTCAACATAAATAATACTAAATCAAAGAAGAAGAAAAAAAGCAGGGTAGGAACCTTTAGGTTTTGCGTGCAGAATGCGTGGAAAAACATAGATACCGTATAGTATAATGTGTATTTCTTATCATAGTCCGATTACTCATGTTAGTATGAAGCGAAGGCTTCGCCTAGTCTGTTGAAAGCATACTCTTGGTGAGTGCACATGTAGTTATCATGTTCACTTGTCTTCTATACTTCCAGTTGAGTAGTCGAAACAGTTCGGAGTTGGAATATGGATGAACCATTAGCATTTGTTAGTAATGGGATTAGTCAAGACCTTTGTTATTTCGGGTATTTTTTTATCCATCATGTAAAGGTAGATGATTATATTATATTTATGTCTTAACACTTTTTTTACTGATTTGACAATCAGGAGCATCATGGAGATCTCAACCGAGCGGTGAACGCATACTTCAATCAGGGAGATAGAAACATGTAAGTATCTGCTATATACCCTTGGATTTATACTTCAATCATTTTCTCGACAACATAGAGTGTCTACTTTTATAGTTACGATGATAATATGTTTCTCGCAAGATACGATTACGCTAAACCTTGGATTTATGATGGGACATTCCTACACCGCTTCTGATGCTTGTCCATTTTTCTTTTCCAGCGTTCGAGGGGATCCACAGAATGCTAACACGGATATTGACGGTCCAGTGGAATCTCGGGATTGCGTTCCTCCGCCTCAGGATCTTGATCCTTCCGCATCTCATCCGCAAGCTGAACAAGATGAACTATTTGAGGCTTCTAGCTCCGACCCTACATTTGAAGATGTCTATGATAGCGAAGACGATGAATTTCAATTACCTGAAGAATTAGGGGAGTCCGAAGTGCAGTCATTGGTTGCACCTAGATATGGAAGCCTTTCTTCTAGCAGTACTGACGCTGGTACGGAATCCGAAGATCCTAGGATCAGCCCACCTTCAAGTCGTAGCTATCGTTGGCCTAATGGAAATGCTTTCCCATCTGATGAGGTACTGTTGTTCTAACCCTTCCTGCATAACATGGTATTCATAGTATTGTCATTTTCGTCCTTTTGATTTGAGTTATAAAGACTTATAGGCCAATTTGGTTGATGGACATTGTTAAAAGTACGGGTTCAATCAAACATGAACTTTGAATTGACACAAGAGTTTCATAACTTCACCTTGAAAAGGCAGCTCTAAAAATACTTGGTTAGTGACAATTGCCCTAGTCGATATGTACAACATACTCTCGCTGTTAGAGAATCCTGTGCAATATATCCTGTCATTTAACATACACCGGACCTTAATGTTTTGTAGTGGGGCGGCATGTCCTGGGAAGAGCATGAGGAAGCTTTGATGCTGGAGGCTGCTATGTTTGGTGTCATCCCGGAAGGCTATGGTTACCATTGTCCATACACGCGGTCTAAGTCCAATGAAAGTATTCAGGCACCGCGCCCTCCTTCTCCAGACCTTGTCGCCACGCGCTTACTAAGACAACAACAGGATGAAGAATTCCGGGCAGCATTTAAAGCGGACAAGGAAAAGGAGTTGAAGGCTATAGAAGAAGCAAAGGCAGCTAGACAAGCAGCCCTTGAAGAACAAAGGCGTAAGGACAAAGAAGCCCAACGGAAGTTGATAGAGGAGCAGGTATAATAAAACTAAAATCTCTTAAGACAAGTAGTTTTCGAGACGTCACTGTGGCCTTTCTGATTCCTGGAGGCGTCTATGCATGTATACATGTTTTTTGCCTCCCTTTTGAACTTATGGTGTTCGATCATTATTTTAATTCGACAGGAACTGGAGAGACAATTAGCAGCTAAAGCAGCTTCTCTTCCTGAAGAACCAGAAGCAGGCCATGCAAATGTAGTGACTCTTCTTGTCCGAATGCCTGATGGTAGTCGCCATGGCCGTCGGTTTCTGAGAACTGATAAATTACAGGTATAGGTTTTTTCCCACCTTGAGTAGTCATTCATTCATATGTGTCCCCTATCCATTCCCCTATCCATTCAAAGGTTAAACGGATTTTTTCTTGGTAATGCAGTCTCTGTTCAATTTCGTTGATGTTGGTCGAGGTATCAAGCCCAAGACGTATAGATTGGTAAGTTCTACTTACCTTATTTTGTGCTCGTTCTGCTTCGGTTTTTGTTGTGTTTTCACCTGGGGCAAATCACATTCTTCCTTTTTCTTTTCTTTTTTTCTGATATGTTATCATTATTTTGCTATATATTACTATGTGATTACTCTGAACCATGAAGATACCACTTGATAATGAACCGTGAAGATAGGGCTCAGCGCCTCGTGCATTGATGAACTCATTCATGTAATGAGATTACTGTCATCTTGCTTGCTCTAAACTTGCTCTTTTTGCTTGGACAGGTGAGGACGTTCCCTCGACGTGCTTTCAGCAATGAAGAAAGCAACATGACGCTCAGTATGCTTGGGCTGACTAGTAAACAGGAAGCACTATTTCTGGAGTTGATCTAGAAGTGCAGATCTGCAGAAACATCAATGGCCCCTTCAATATTCGGCATACTATAAATTCGGGAGTACGTATAGAAGATTCGACAAAGCTGGATATGCACTGTACTTTTTCATTTTTGTCGGCGGTTCGTTTTATAGAACGTTCCCCACAGGTAAATTCCTGGTTTCTAATGATTTGTTTTTTAAATTTTAAGAAGGTTTGTAATGAAGTTAGACCTTGGTTTCCTACTGAAATTTAAATCGAAGAAAAGAAAAATATATTTTAACCGACATTACTTGCTCAATGTAGCTTAACTTGCTCAAATAATTACGACAAGGACTTGGGCCTTCGTAGCTGGAGATTGTAAGGTTAGCAAGTGAGATATGAAACATCTAAATACACGAAAGGACAACATATTATGAGATCATGGTCGCTCTTGGGTCACAATTTGGTGACAAACAACCAATATGTTCCCTATCAATGTTGTCCTGTCCCGATTAGGAGAGGACCTACCAATATGGAACGATATTATGCTATGTACATGACACGTTTCACGTCATGTGCAACGTGACACGAGATTATTGCATTATTTAGACTCTATGGTGCTGCACCAGCTCAGAGGGCGCAGAAGCACTTATCTCCTCCGCTAATGCAAAATATAACACGAGATATCGTGCACTCAGACTATCCAGTTTTGGTCCGATCTCTAATTGGAAAGGAAAAAATTAAGGCACGCAATGATAGGGCATATATTGTTGAAGTTGTCGTGAATGATCACAAGAATGTCGACGAAGCAAGATGCAGGAGAATCCCAAAGCGCCCGGGCGTAGGCTTGTGCCAAGCCCGGGCGTGAACCTTGCTGCGGAATCGCCTATTCAGTTGAGACAATAAAGCGCTCGGGCATCGAGGTTTCCGGGTGCCGCCCTTCCCACGCCCGGGCACGGATTTTGAGTTTTCTGGAGTTCATGTTTTGATTCTTTTGTTTAGTTCAAGGTCTATATATGTATTTCATGTTATTTGGGTTTTTTTATGCATGAGAGAGATCAAATCATATAAGTTTTTTTTAGGTTTGATTAGCGAAACACAAAAGAGATTGAATAGATTCGGATAGAGATTATCATTGTAATCCGGATTGTTGATTAGTGATTATTTATTCATGGGTTTTTTTTTCCTTTTGAGGATTTTTCTTCCATTTGAGAGTTTTTCTCATGTAAATCTTGATGTCATTTTGTATTTTTTATTATTTAATTGCTTGTTGTGTTGTATTTGTTTGATCGTGATCATCTTCGGAAACACATAATTCCTAACACATATGTTGTCGAAGTACTCCTTACAGAAAATGCGTCCTTCACTCATGGGCGTAGCGTAACACATACCAAACAATCTCAGAGACCTAATGTCTCTCACTAAATGTAGTACCAAAGCATATTAGGATCACTGGTTTTTCTTTTTAAATGATTTCCGCTTCAAATATGATGAACCCCAATTAACATCCACCATAGATCCTCATTTTTCAGTTTCTAAAAGCATCTACATTAGTATCATTTTTTGAGATGGTTTATCTACAAAACTTCTATTTTGAAGCCTCTGTTACAAAAATCAGTCACAATGATATAAATAATTCCCCTCTAAAATTGGAGAAACTCAATTGGAAACTCCTCGGCCCAAGCTTTTGATTGAGGGCCTCAACCGATTGTGCACCTTTTTTCCTCTTTGCCCTTATTTTTCCACGTCAGCATCGTATGGGAGAATACGATGTTTGGCGGAGTAAAGCAAAAGGGGTCCATTGTGTACATTAAGCTCTCAAAATATTGGGCCTCTTCAAATAGAGGTTATTTTATCATGTTTCTTGAATGAGTTTATGCACAATGATTGTGGATGCCTTAACATATATCTCTCCTGTAACGGAGGTTGAGTTCTCAAGATTTGACACAATAATATAAAAAGTTCACCATCAAATATAGAAAAGACTGAGACCAAACTCTTCTGTATCGATCCCTCGATGAGAGGCTCGAATAAGAAAAAGTCATGATTTTGAGGTCCCAACAATGTCATGCATGTCACAATTGTTACTCAAGAGGGGGAGACGGGGGATGAATTCAATATTTAAGATTTTTCGAATTCTTTTAAAGTAATGTATTAATACTAATGTTGTACTAAAAGTCGATTCTTTATGTAGAGATAGTTTTTTGTTAAAAGACGGTTTTATATTTTTCAGATTTAGTTTTTCATATAATCTTCTACGTGATCAATCAGATAACAAACAATGCAGGTAAATTGTAAATAACACCAGATTTATAATGGTTCGTCCCTAACTTGGTTAGGGAGTTACATCCACTCTTCACACACAGCAATTGCACTATGTAAAATCACTTTACAAGTACATCCTTGCTCACTTGCTACAGATCACACATTGTAAGTCTTCACCTGTAGTTCCTAACTCTAGGATACTTATAAATCCGTTTATCCTACGTTTATTTCTAGATTAGAAAAAACTCAATTACAGACACACCTTAGTGACTGTACGACCTATACAAACCTAGGTCCAAGATTCTCACGCAACACAACACTCCACGAGTATGGTTGGACAAACAATCTTGATAACAAATCGACTCAACGAAACATGCAGCTTGATACTTTGTTCAATCAGTGAAAGCATGAGTACTAAAGGTTTGAATATATCTTAGAACTTCACACAAAACATGAAATCCAAAATTTTCGAATCACCAAATGTAAGTTGTAAACTTTTCACCTTGAAAATGATTGAAACCTTTTTTGTGCAAAGTTCTTTGTGATTTGTTGTTTTTCAAATACGTTTTCTTCCTTTTTAAATAACAGACATTGACTAAACAGAATGAAGAGGTGGATGGACGTGGAAAAACAGAAACAGATCTGGTCAAAAATATTTTTAACATGTTTTCCTAGAATCTAGGGATATTTGATAAAATATAACAATCAACTTTATCTCGTAACGTCCACTACCAAAAAAGATATTTTATCCCAATAGAAAATCATTAAAATATCAGGTAAATATCTTTTTTAAAACATGATGCGAAAAATCAGGGATTTGTAACAGAATTGGTTACTAACAAAAGAAATGATTCTTGATAAAGATCGACTCTTGTAAAAAAAAAAAATTCCCTTTGATAATTCAATAGATCCCAAATGCTCATTATTTCGACTGACTAAAAAAGAGTACCATATCTGCGGACACTTTATAAGACCTACATAATTGATCTCCATTTTGCACCATGTGCCTCTTATATTTGATCTTGAGTTGCTTCACGAACACTTGAGGTTTTGACTTGATTTAAGATCTCCACTTCATCCATCATGACTATGATCCAAGAGTGTTTGACTATCTTTTTTGCAGGACCAAATGATCATCGAGTCCATCATTTGCTTGATTCAAGATTCTATGAGATCCATCAAACTTCAAATCTAAAGTTGTGCATTATTATTTGTTATCATCAAAACACATGAGATTCTACAACAACATATTTTGCACCCGTTGTGCACATAGTCCCTCCAAAAAACATTGAGATTCTACAAACATATTTTGGAGTTCGTTTTTCGGAGCTTGAATTTTCAAACCAATATTGTAAGGGCTTGATGAATATTTTTTTTGTCCTAAATAAATTATAAAATATTAATTTATCATGAGTATTAAGAAATCAATTGACTTTATGTCAATTTATCCATATGCCCTTTGTGAGTAATTTGATGATTTGTGGATGGATAGAGAAAGAAAAAAGAAAGAGAAAGAGTTATATACGTGTGTGGTAGAAGTGAAAAAATAACGTTAATGAAAATGATGTGATACAAAAAAATTAAGTAGGGGTGATATAGACATTAATTAATTAATACAAAAGTTTTATTAATTTTGAAAAGATTATAATTTATATAAAACTATCATATTTAATAATATGTCGTATTTTATCTGAAATGATAAAAGTATATGACTAGTTAAGAGTGGATAGTGTATGGGCGTCTATTGTTGGTCCGAAGAACATTGGTGTAGAATTAATTGCTTGTTTGTCTATTTGAAATATATGTTAGAATGAATTTCTAATGTCAATCATTATTTATGATTCAAAAAATCTAATGGAAATACTTTTTTTCCATATATATATCTATAATATTTACTACATAAATAAAGAAATTTTTGTATTCAATTGAGATCTTTTAATCTTGATCTTTTTTATTTTTCAATAGATGATTCTAAATAAATATTAATAAATTATTAAATTAATATAGTTAAGTCAATTTAAAAAATATTAATTAAATAAATTTTATTGATCACTCGATATATTTTAATTAAAATTTAAGATGTAAAGATTTAATTCAAATATTTATCAAATTTATGATTAGTATTAGTATAAACTATCTAAAAGTTGTATTTTTCTTTCTTAATTATCAACCAATGGTAGTGATTTTTTTTTTAAGTAAATGACTCTGACATACAAAATTTCAAAAAGAATGACAAAATCATACACTCCATTGCCATATCCATACAGCTCCGTTTTTTATCTCTCTCTCCACCATATCCATCATCTCCATCTCTCTACCATCTCCATTGCTACTCTGCTCTCTCTCTCCGTCGATGAATTATCCCAAACACCCCTTCGTATTTCCTCGACGACGACGAATGCTTAAGATAATTGCGATCTCAATTCCAAATCATAGCCCTTAATCAAATTTCCAAATTCAATCTTCAAAATTCAATCTTAACTCCATTGCCAAATCGCACCCTCTCATCAATTCATCGATAGAAGAGGAGCAGTAGTGGTCGAAGATGAGGTGGTTCGAGAATCAACGCGGTCGAGTTGGTTAATATCAGAGCTTGTATTTGTTTATGTTGTTTGTGTTATGTGCTTGCTCTCCTATTTTCAAGATAATATGTTGCATTGTTTCAAATGCGATGGTTTTTTTATTTGATAGGGAGAAGCAATGTGTTCTGTGCTTGTTCATCTACTTTCACGAGATGCAATTATCTGTTTCAAGATAATTGTTTTAATTGTGTTGCACCGTAGCAAATGGGGTTTGCCCCTTTGTCACATAGGTGTAAGAACTTCTAGTCAGTAGTTAAAGTGTTGAAAGACTCCGGTGATCTCACATAGTTAGCATGAGATCCCATTTGGACCTTTCTCAACAAGTAATGTAGTTTTTCATATTGTATCGTTTGCCTTTGTTTTCGTTTGATTTACATTTGTGTAATGTTATTTGATTTGGTTTTGATGGGAGAAATTTCATGAATTTTTAGTGCTTTCAAACACAAGATGTTTAACAAAATGACACATCAAAAATTTTCATGTTATTGAGCATCTTTTTAAATATCAAAATCTCGTATTAATATTATAATTCATTTTCTTATTATTTGGATATTTTTAATCAATCTTTGTTTGTTTTTTATTCATGTCAGAACAGGCGCTCTATTTTGAAACAGAGCGTCAAAACAGACGCTCTGTTTCATTTTTGTACTGACGCTCTATTTCATTTTTGTATTGATGTTCTGTTTTTATTTTTGTTTATGCGCCCTATTTTGATTTTATTCTGACGCTTTGTTTCATATTGTCGTAAAGATTCCTACGACGTGGTCGGATTCCAACGAAGATTTCGACGACGATTGGGTGATGATAAGGGATTTAGGATGAAAATGAGAATAAGATTAGGAATTTAATGAGATGGATGAATTATATATTTTTAGAATTTTGCTTTTGTATCTGTTTGATATTTTTTTCAAATTTTTATATGTTTGAATAATTCTTCTTTTTTTTTTTGTATATTGATTTATTTTTTAAAATTAAATGATATTTTTTTCTACTTTACCCTTTAACCACTTATAAAATTAAATGAATCAATAACCCTAATTATACATGCCTTTTATACGGCTTCCATTTCCACTCCATCCCTCTCCCCAAACTCTTTTGCTTCATTCTCACTCCGTCGCCATCGCCGCCGCCGTCGACGATAACAAGAACATCTTCGCTCGACGCGCAACACCACCTCGAGGAATCGACTAATTGACGCCCAACACCATTGAGGAATCGATGTGCAACGCTATCTCCGGTCGACTTCACATCTCATCGTTCCACCACCATCGACGCCCATCAATGTCGTCCTTTGGTCGATATCATGCCGCAATCATGAATCCGAGGACGAGAGATGCTGTAGAGGGAAGTAGGTCGGGCATATAGTGGTGGAGGATGTGGAGATCGAGGGGATGAAGATGTCGGAGTGGGAGTTTAGGAGGAGATTGGGTCGGCATCATAAGCCACGTTCCCGTCGACCGATCAATGATTGCGATTCATAATCTAGGAGGACAAACACTGCGCATTCATGATCAGTAAGAGCTTTTATTTTTGAGCATTATTTAAAATAGTGCGTATTTTTGTAAATTTATTGAGAGCACTGTATGTTTTGGGAACGACGATGATAAAGGTCGAAAATGACGACAGCGACGATTATTGTACCAATTGAGACGGTTAGATTTAGGGTTTGAGATGATTTGTTGTAGTTTATAATCTATTATAATAATTTATTTTATAATTTTAATTAAGAACAGATAAGATCATAATTTGAATTTAAGAATTTAATAAAAATTTTATATTATGATCTATTGATAATTAATAAAGTTAAAATGAACTAGTGAATAATTCTTTTTTAATATTAAATGTCAATTTTGAGAGATAAAATGATTCATATCTAACTATATTCTCACTTTTTTTTGCAAAAAAAATATTACTATATCATTATATCAATCAAAGAAGTTTATATCATATTTTTCTTTTTCATCGTATCATCAGTATGTTTTTTTCTTTTGTGAGAGGGATAAACTAATAATTAAAATATGATTTAGTGAATATGTGGCATCACATATAAAGTTAGGTGTGCTAATTATGATGTAATGGTATAAATTTAAAGTTGACGAATTATTATATTTTTTTTCATTGGTTTTTTTTATTTTTTCATTCAAATATTAAAAAATAATCAACTTTAAATCAATATCGTTGGGTCATATTTATCACATTTAATTTTATATTGAACATATCACATATTCATTTTTCTCATTAAAATATTCTTATAACGTCTATTAGATAATTATCTCTTTGAACCGGTATGATTCACTTTTGGATAATTATTATTTTTTTATTTCTTAGAAAATGGATAATTATCTCTTTAGTTGAAATTAATGGTCTTAATTCTCATTTAAAAATAATGAAGTAAAAACTAAAAACTATCCTCATCCACATCAAACCAGACCCACACCACCTTCCTTGTCCGAAATCTCATTCTTTTCTTCCCCATTTCAAAATCTCTAACCCTTTTCCAAATCTCACACCAATCCCCAAAATCTCATCAACCCAATTCACATCTCACCAATCAAACCCCGCAACCCATCACCCATTTCCTCTTCATCATCTCCAATCCCTTGATGGGTTCCTTTCCATCCCTCCTCAAATCCACCACCACCTTGTCACCACCACCGGCGACGGCGGCGACCAATGGCGCCGGCCTGGGGGAGTTGCCTGAGAGTTGTGTTGCGATGGTGCTGATGAACTTGGAGCCGATCGATATATGCCGATTCGCGAGGCTGAATCAGGCGTTTCGAGGGGCGGCGACGGCGGATTTCGTGTGGGAGTTGAAGTTGCCGGGGAATTGGGGGAAGGTGATCGAGAGGGTGTGGGAAGAGAATGAGGTGAAGGGGTTGGGGAAGAGGGGTGTTTTTGAAGCGTTATGTAGGGGGAATTTGATCGATGGTGGGACCAAGGTGAGATAAAACAACCCTAGAAATGGATTGGATTTTTTTATGTGATTTGATGGGTTTATTTGGGTAATGATTTTTAGGGAGAAATGGGATTTGGTATGTGTGCTGAAGTGAAATTATGAGTTTGGGATTGTGGGTGATCGTTTATTTTGATTCATAATCAGTTTGGGAGACTAAGATGGAAGCGATGGAGATTGTATGATACTTTTCCTTTGATCATGCTCGTCAAGTTTAGATATTTCAGTTCAATCTGTTCTCCTAGTGTAGTATGATTAATATGCACTTGCTTTGTGAATTGATTTCGATTTTCCAATGCGTTCGTTTTCTCAAGGATTTGATTGGAGTGGAAGATGTTGATTAAAAAATTTTGAGTTGTGTTTTATGGTGAGAACTAAACAATTTTGTTCTTGCTCGTTTAGTGTTAACTGTCAAGTGTCTGAGATTTGAGTTTGATTTGAATTATGATGGAATGTTGGTGCAGAAAGTGTGGTTGGATATGAGAATGGGAGGGATGTGTTTGGCTATCTCGGCCAAGGGATTAACGATAACAGGCATTGATGACCGGAGATATTGGAACCA
>JAOVYX010016688.1:0-23984 GCA_035668315.1 Drosera spatulata
CGATAATCACCAACGCATACTCCTAGTCTCCGCCTAACCACCTACGCTAGAAGGTGACTTGACCGCCTTGAGCTGCCAAGCACTTTTTTAGAACATCGTTAACCTATAAGCACTGGATTTGCATAAGCAGGCAAACTGTTCTATCTCTTACTCTTCATGATTTCAAAAAAAAAAACTCTTCATGATTTCAAAAAAACCATGAAATCAGATTCAAAAGCATAAACCCTAAATCGACCACGACACCATCCTCCTCCACCAAATTACTATAGGAATGTGTTGATTATCGAACAGTGACAATCAAATCAGCAAGAAAAGGGGAGGAATGTTCACCTTCAAGCGAAGAAACAATTGCTCTCTCTCTGACAGAATTCTTCAGTCGAATCGCAGCAGATGAAAAAGGGCGGAGAAGAAGCTCTACGTTTTCTATTGCAACCGGAGAAGGAAGAGGAGTCCGAATTCATGATTCTGGAAGGACCCTCATATGATTAGGGCCCAATGGGCCTTTTTCAGTGGACGGACTGGGCTGAAAGATTTGGGCTGAAATTGTTACTCCGTAAGTTGAGCTTTATTTCTCAGCGTAATGTTTCGAGAAAATTTTACTCTCTTCCTCATTCTGCTTGCGTGAATTTCATTTTGGTTGAGGAAAGAAAATCTATTACCCCCTCCCCAAAAAATTATATTATTTTGATCGGATATATATTACGATAAAAGATTTGATCGGTGTTACGTGTTTGTCTCGTATCATTTATATTTTGATCCTACTTTCGTCATATATTTAAGCGTATTTGCATGAAAATTTGGAGATTTAAATTCTGCTTTTGTACATGAGTGAGTTTTGATGCATGTTGATCTTTTTGTAGATAAAACGGGCATTAAACGGACGAGCAAAGACGTATCAAGGAAGAATGATCGAGGTAGGAGTATAACGGATCGAAGGATGGAGGAACAAAGCATTTTTAAGCCATGGGATACAAAGTTAAAAGCGCCCGAGCGCTTTGTCCCTCTACGCCCAGGCATCACCCTTTGTTTCCATTCGAAAAACAAAGAAAAACGCCCGGACGTTTTTGTACCCTATGTCCGGACGTGTGTTTATGAAATTCCCCATTGATTTGTGTATAAAAAGACCCTTTAGGCTAAATTTTGTGAGAGGAAAAAAACTTGATACGAATTTGTTTAGGGTTGAAACTTGAATTTTGGGAGATTTTGATGGAGAATTGTGTTGCAAACAAGAGGATCTTGATTGGATTTATCAAATTGCATTGAGATTGTGATTGTTTCATCTCATTTTGGTTGAATTATGATCTTCATTTTAGGTTGTGTAGATGATGATGATCATGCACATAAGATGCTTGATGATTTATCTTGATCTCTCAATGATTAGCTAAACTCCATGTGCGGGTTGTGATAGTCGGATGGTTGTGTGGATGTTGTGATTGCTGTAGATCTAGTTGATTCGAATTGGGATTTTGGTTTGTGGTTATGCTTAATACTTCGATGAATTGATCACTCGTCGTATGATCTTGGATATGTATTGACTCCGAAAGGATAGGTAGTATCGAATCACGGCTACTAACCCGAACGTTGAACGCATGACCGAGAGGTTACATGCGTGACCTATGAATCATTAAAGAGAACTCGAGCTTAGACTAGTTAGACGTGACGACCTTTTATCGAGAGATGTTAGAGGCGGTGTTGTGCTAGAATGAGTCTACAACTCGAGAGGGTTTAGACTTCACTTTAGGACTTGATTGAGATCACTTCGAAACAATCAGATTTACACTTAGTAACTACACACAACCGGAAGACGAAATCACAACCCCTCTCTTCCCCTATATCTTAAACCCGACTCTATCCAAGTTAGATAAGCTCATTTAGTCATTTAGTTTGTAGAACTAGTTTAACATTCAAACTTCTCTAGACTCGATTTGTTCGACCCATGGTTCGCTACTATACTTCGATTGCTAGAATACTAGATTCTCGTGGGAACGATATCTTTTACTCACTTATTACTTGCTACACGACACGTAGGCTTGCGTTTTGACGCGACTTACTAGTCGTTGACAGCCAGATATTGTTATTTGAGAAAATATCGTGAAATATTAATGATACTAAATGTTTCGTACTATAATCGTGGGCCAATAGAAACTTTAAATCGTATCATTTAGATGAATAACAAAACTCTTCAAATTACTTATTGAATAGTGCATAGAGAGAGACGTTGCAATAATTATGGGATGGAGGTAATATATATAAATTAATATATATACTAAATCAACAAAATCACATGCATTTTCATGAAATGATATAAGGATTATTTTTATAATTATGACATTAGTAAAGAATTTTTTTGGTATTGCAACTGTGAAATTATTATGCCATTTCCATCACATTGTTGTAACATTTGGAAAAAAGTAATAATGCTTCAGTTGCGCATATTAAATTACATCATCATAATGCAACCGACCCAATTTGTTTGAATTTGAAAGGCTGCAATGAATGAATTGACTCAATCCTTTTTAATACCAGGTTCACTCGTTACTTTTCTCATAACCCTTTCTTTTTGCCTGCCCTCAACCCCATTTTGTATTCTCCTCATCATCTTTATGTGGGCGAATAACGAACGATTGGTTGAATGATAGAAAATAAATTGGTAATTGATGTTTAGGAAATGACTGGAATTTGGGAAATGAACGTTCTTTTGTGGATTGACAACATCCTACTTCATGATTTGCCTTCTTCAGTGTGGTAGGAGGTAAGCACCTTGTCATATATATATAGATTCATGAAAGCTCACCACCAAACCAAACTAATGTATGTTGTAAAGGACAGCGTAAAAGTTACTGCAAATACTGTATGTAGACGATTTTATACTATAAATTAAAAAATCTATATTTTTAGTTGATAAATGTGTATAATCAAGTTTTTAGTGTATTTTATAACTAAAATTTAACTGTATATATTCAATAAGTTACAGTATAATTTTTCAATCTATAGTTTACAGCAACCACTACGCGGTCTTTTGTCGCACCAACAACATACCTTATATATTGTTCTTGTTTAGTGAAATGAGATATTGATTCATGATTCTTGGAGGTTGAGAATTGAAAAGGATATGAGCGTTCGCTAAATATATTTCAGTGTTTGGGAAATGGCTGGAATTTCGGAAAATGAATGTTCTTTTGTGGATTGATAACATCCTACTTCATGATTTGTCTTCTTTTAGTGTGGTAGGAGGTAAGCACCTTGTCATTTTATTTAAATACTATCTTTTCTCTTGTTGAATGAAATGAGATACTGATTCATGATTGCTGGAGGTTGAGAATTGAAATGGATAATTTTCGGCCATTCGTTCCTCATAATCTCCGGCCATTCGTTCCACTCTTTTGTTAAGAGATCCGCAACCATAAGATTGGGGCTAATATGTTCAATAGACAAATTTTGTTTTTGAACTTCTTCCATGACGATAATATACTTCAGTTTCAAATGTTTGGTACCTTTGGAATACTTGTCGTTTTTCGAGAAGAAAACTGATGCGACATTATCACAATAAACTTTCAGCGGGTTGAAAATACTATCAACAATTCCAAGTCCTAAAATACGTTTCGGTAGAGACAAGGCATGGACAGTAGCTTCACTACAAAATAACATCCTTTTAATGACTGAACTTTTCGATCTGTAAAAAGAGAATTCGATCGCTAAACAAGTTTTGCGATCGAAAATTGATCGCTAAAAATGATCGCTAATTAATTTACACACCAAATCGATCGCAAAACCTTATTCTTGGTTGGGTTTTTTTGTTCAACTTTGTGACTATTTCAGTCTCCAAACCCAATTTACAAGTCCCCTAAAAACTTGGTTTCAAGCATCCCCGGCTATATACATAAAACACCAACATCAACCAATATCCAATACATCACCAACATCCCAACACAAACCTCCACACACCCGAAATTAACCAAACACGAAATACACATCGTATTTAACGTATCTATAAATTTACATCAAAATCATCCAATCCGAAAAATGTATCGTTAACCACATTATGTGAAAATAAATTTCCATAACTAAAATACACAAGCAAGCTAAAATCCCGTAACATGCTCTCTGGGAGGTGGAGCTGGTAGTGGATCCTGATGTTCGTTGGGGGAGGTAATCAGAAGCATTCCTCCCACACTGTGACATCATCTAGGCCATCCTCTCCATCTCCGTCGTCAGAGCTGCCACCTCGTCCTGAAGCATCTTCATCTGGAGCTATTAGCGGACTTTGAGACTCTGCTGGCCGATGAACGTATCTCCTTCGGATAGTACACAGAGGAGGCCAATCCGAGACCATATACGTATCCCTTTTTGCATCCAGCTGCATCGAAATACGCCTGACTGGTGAAGACGTGTTCATGTTCCGAAGTCAGCTGAGTGCCGGGCTCCTGCATGACCAAGAAATCATCCACCACCGCAGTGCGACGAACTCTATACTTCGTCTATATCACATGGAAAACAATTTAAAAAACCAACGAGTTCTTCGATTCCAAAAAAAACCTTAAATAATCTTGAAATGAGTATTGGAATCGTAATAGAAAAAAACTATGAAATAAATGATTGACTTAACGAAACTCCCTTTACTCTGTGCGTGTGCTCGAAAACCTCGGTCTCATCCGGTATCCTCTTCAACTTCTTTGTCTGTAACAAATATTTTTATGAATATTCAAAATTGAATTCCACCCTAAAAAATAAACAACTCACAAATCAAAAAATTTAAAAGTAGACATCAATTATATATAAAAAAGATTATTGATCAATTTCCTGATCACATGCACCGTAGATACACTTCCTTCTGTATGTTTTACCACCCCTTTATTTTTGCTCTCCTTTGCTAGTTGGGATTTATCTTTGAACTCCTATAGAAATCCACTAGGTTTTCAACACCCCAAGTGACGTGTCATCAACCCAAGTGATAGTCCCCCCTTCTAAATGGTCCGTCTCGTGTTGTACAAAATGTCCTTCATCCTCTTCTTCGTTGTTGCCTCCCACTCCATCCTCACATACTGTATGAGCTCGTGCCTCCACCAATAAAGATCCTACACACATTAAAAAAAATTAGAGAATGAGAAAGAAATGATAATTAAGAAAAATAAGAAGCATCTTCCTCAAAAAATTTTCCTTCCAAAATGACCATATTCGTATAAAAAAAAGTTATTTTCCCTTTCTTCTTTTTTTCCCCCTTCCAAACTCACAAACATATCCACATGTGAGTTTTCATTCTTGTGGATTTTCTACACACAATTTGGTTGATGGGAAATTTTTCTCACCACGCACGAGTTTCAAATTAATTATACTTTTGTAGAGGTCAAATAACTCTAGTTATAAGCTCGCTCTTGGTTCAAAATAGAGTCGTTAAAATCTCGTCAAGCTCGTTTGTTTCATATGAGTTATACTTGAATGGTACTTTTAACTTATGCAAGAAAACAAAGGGGCAAAGAAAATATGTGATCCGTTTGGCTTTAGCTTGAAAAAGGCTAAGTGAGATTCGTTAATGACTCAAAATATCTATATGATAATCTAAGTGAATATGCATGTATTAAATCCAAGGTATTCTAATCGTTTTACGAGCCATATTCTTTTACAACCACGAACAACACTTCTTTGATTGAATTAATTAGTTCTGCATGTAAGCAATTCATCAGATTAAGTATGCAAATTGAAATCTCATTTTTGCATAGATTTAATTTGCCAAGTTCATTGAACTAAATGATTTTCACAAGTGTGTAGGGTACAAGAGAACATACCTTGATCTATAGCACTCATCTTGAATCGTTAGCTAGGTAATAGAAGTTGCAAGGTTTTTGTCATATAAGTCCCTCAAATCTTCGTTAATTCGAAATGAGTCTCCTAAATCTTCATAATTCCGAATTAGTTCTTCTAATTGTTAAGTATTGAACAAAATACTCCATTTTTTGTCTTAAAATATTTATGATTCCAATAGTCACTCAAATATTTATTTTAAGAAAAACTAATCCATATTTTTAAACAAAATAATTCTATATTATTCTTATGTTCATCAAATCATTGTTATTTTATCAAAAAATATGAATAAATTAAATGAGAATTGAAATTATTCTTGAAGAATAAGGATTTGGGAGACTAATTTAGAATTATGTAGAGTTGGAGGACTTATTTGGAATTAACAAAGATTAAAAAAGAAGGATTTACAACCTTTTTCTTGAAGGTTTTGGGTTCGAATCCCGCTAGCCTCAAAATCCAGGTTGACCACGCCCGTTGACTTCGGTCAAAGCTCTACCCGATGCTGGTGGGGGGGACGCCTTGTCAGTGTCCGGGGGATTAGTCAAGGTGCGCACGAGCTGGCCCGGACACCCTCGTCATAAAAAAAAAAGAAAAGAAAAGGATTTATATGGCAAAATTTAAAAATGCTGGCAATATTGCAAATTTATAAATGCTCGGCACCAGCTCTCATGCCTAGATTTCAAGAAAATCTAAAAAAAAACTCCAATTTTGCAAAATTTATAAATGCTCGCAAAAATTATAAATTGATTTCTTACCTCGATCTCGGTCTTTACCACGTCTATCACCTCTGTCACCACTAGTCGAATTCGATCCCCTAAGTAACTTCCTTGCTGACATCTGTAATAACATAAAACATATGCAAATTTATAAAACATCACAAGAGAAGTAATATATGCAAATTCTGTTTTCACAACTTCTATTACATGCATAGCATCTCAATGCCCTTTTGCGTCTGCTGTGGAACTCCTTTCCTTGCAACTTCGTCAATTAGCTCATCATGATGGCTATCCCCACCTTGATCTTCATCACCACCATCATCCCCACCCCTAGGAGATGGTGGTCTGCTAACCTGTGGTCTGGACAAGTACTCCTGGATTTCCACTGTTGCTTCCCGAATATGCTTGTCAATGATTCTTTTCAGTTCCAGACGTACTTCTTGTGAGTGAACAAACTCAACTTGGTGCAGTTGAGCTTGTCTGTGCCTGCCCGTCTTCAGTGTGGAGTCCTTCCACTCTAATACTCCACTAAAGAGTACGTAAGGCTCTGCTGGCCTCTTCTTCGTTTGAGCAGCTTGTTGTTGTAGTAAGATCATTTGTTTAATCTCTCCTTCTGTCATGCCTGCGATGTCTCCCATTAGTGTTTTGGATCCATCAACATGAACAGTGAACAATTGCTTAGGACCTGATGGAATAAGCTTTGGTCTGCTACTCTTTGTGGTCTTTCTTTTCTTAGGAGGAGCAGTTGGAGGCAGCATAGGAGCTGCCCTCTTCTGCAGCCTAGTCTGCATAGCGGTCTGCTGCTGTGTGGTCTGCAGACTGGTCCTTTGCAATGTGGCCTTCTTGTGGATCTGTTCTGCATCTGCTGGAAAGGCTTCATCCATCTTCCTCCACTCTTCTACAAGCTCTTCCTCTTCTGTTGTGAGATTTGGCTTAGGTACGCTGCTCACTTTAGTCCTTCTCCTCTTGAGCTTGTGCTGCTTGGCAAATTTCTGTAGCATTGCCTCCTTCTAAGGCTTTCCCAGGAGAGCATCAGTCTGTGCTCTGTGCTCTTGGGCCTTCCTTCTCAGCTCTTCACCATATTGAAGCTCCTCTTCAAACTTTCTTCTGTCCTCTGGGTCTTCTGCTTATTCCTCGGCTACCCAAACTTCTTCTGCAGTCCTCACTTGGACAATCTCCAACTCATCATCATCATTAGCATAAGGAACAAGAGATCCATTGGTGTAGGGAACCAAAGTTGTTGTTGTTGGTTGATCTGCTGTGATGCTTGTTGTTGTTGTGGCTGGCTCGTCTACTGTGTTTTCAATGATTGTGATGCCAGCTGTTGCGGTAGGGACTTCTTGTGGGATTGAGGCATCAAGGTTTCAAAGTTTTGCTTCAATATCCTTAATCTCCTCTCGTGTGTATCCCCTTGCAAACATTTTCTCTCTAAACTCAGCTCAAGGACCCTCCTGAGTTTCTTCAAAGCTCATCATTGAACCTAGTATGAACTGTTGCAAGTCCTCGTCTGCACCTCCCTTCATGAACTCGAGAACTACATTCGAGTCATGCAAAGTTGCTACTTCGGGGATCTTGGGGGAATCGTCCTTGACGATGAGCCTTCCTCAATGGCAGTGATTGGTTGTATCAACTGTTGCTCTTCAACTTCTTCAATATGCTGCAAGTCTGTAGCTTCACCGGTCATGTGCACTACTGCAGTGAGTGCTTCATTCGTCTGCACTACTGCAAGTGCAGTAGTGGTCTGCACGTCTATGGACTCTGCTTCCTCCTCGATTGTTCTCCTTGTTGTCCTTCTCGAAGTTGGTTTGTCTCTTGCCCAAAACTATGGAAAAGAGATTTACATCCAGTACCCAATGGGATTTTTGAGAACTTTGCACTATGATCACCTTCACTAGTATACAACGTTCTCTATCTCCTTCACTAATCCTCTAGATCAATGCCACAAATACCTGTATCACTAACACCCTCACAACACAGTCAACATCGATTTTAACTTGTACCAATCCCCCAGACATCACCCTAACTACACCCCTGTTGTACCCCGGATTAAACCTTAGCACCTCTAGTTTCTATTATCCCTGATAGAACTATCGTACGCTCAGCTTCAATCCCCTGTAGTAACACCTCTTACTTCTCTGGTCCTTAATTTTCTGGATTATACTCCTTGCAATTGGCACCCTTGTTTACAACAAGACCTAGGTCTTCCTTTGATGTGGTCACCTTGAACCAAGAAAGTCTTCTTGATCAATTCTCCAGTCAATCAACAACAACTTCTATGCGTGATTGTTATATGTCAGCTCCAAAACATCAATGGATCATTGTCTTTGGCTTATGGATGTTTATGGATGTTTATGGAGCTGGATAGAACTTCAATGGATGGCAGTTTGACTCATAGTTCTTCGATTATAATATGATGGCAAGGTTATGTAGGTGATCGATCTATATTGGTTCTTGATGATGATCTCCCTTTTATAGAACTCCAAAAATCAGCGAACTTAGATCTCCATCTTCATTTGGACAGCAATCAGATCTTCTTTTCATGCCTAGGTCTCCAAAACTTTTCATAACTACAAAATAATCCAAAACTGATTTTTGTAGCAAAATATGTGAATTTTGCTTATTATGTTATTAGCCCATAAATGAGATATTTAGAATAAATAATAGGAAAAATTATCCGGAGGTACCACATAGCAAAAAAAATTACTGATAAATATCACCCTCTCTATTTTTTTCACGGAAGTACCCATCTAATATTTTTTTAAAATCAAATCGAGCTTTCCTAAATTGCAAGCTCTCTTTTGATTTTTTTTTATCAAAAAATATTGCTTTCCACAAAAAATGGACAAAGGGAATAGATGAAGTACTCACCAATCGCCACCGATAGGCTCACAAAGTTCACAACACAACCGCAATAGCTGTTGCCGTCGTCGTGACATCGACGTCGTCTTTGACCATACTCCCCTTCATCGTCGTCACCTCGTCGCTACTCTGCTTGCGAATTCAATGCCCCAGCTCTCTCTCCTTTGCTCTCCCCTCAAAGCAAAAGCCTAGGAGGTCGGCTCCTTAACCAAACCCTAATCTGATTTCACTTAAATGGGAAATTCCTATCCAATTCACTTGATTTTCATATCCAATTTGCTTGGCTCCCATTAGTATTTGTTTGGCTAGATATCACAGCTCTATGATAATGCTTTGTACATATGTTGATGAATAATCTTTTGTTTTTCCATGTAGCATGACTAACTGCCTAATCTTTCCATTTGCTAGGGAGATTACCATAACGTTTATGGGCTTCGGTTTTTATTTGCAAGTGGACGACAGCTGTTGATCGTCTTGTCAGGTTCTGATATTTTGGTTTATCGTATTCCTATAGTTGGGTAGAAAACTCAAATGTTGATTCTATGTGCGGGTAAGGAATGTTTGATTCTTGTCAATATTTTTTCACTATTAGGTAACAAGGTTGCATATATTTTTTCAAATACTAGTAGTGGTGGGTGGCGGCGACGGTGTAGTGGTGGTGGGCAGCGGCGATGATGAGGTGGATTTCCTCTCTGAAAATCTAATATAATATAATAGTACGTCTTCAAAAAGGGCTATCAGCTTCATAGTACATCTTTCTTCATTTATAGTACATATATTTTTCACAATACTTTATACGCAATGTAAGAGTTTGGAATACACCGAAAAACTATAATACGTCTGATTTTATCACAGTATGTCTTCTTTATTCACATTATTGCTTCTTCTTTCGTTTCGTTTCATTTTTATTTATTTTTTTGATTTTGGTTGCAGTACGTGCTTGAATTGCGTTCTTCCCGATAAGGATCAACGACAAAGAAGGACGGTAACGATTGTGAATGAGAATGTCAGCCTGTTGAAATAAGTATGTTAACTTCAACAATCAGTACGTCATTCAATATCATGGCGGTGGCGTCGACAATGGTGGCGATGTATCATGGTTGTAGCGTCATCTTAAGAAAATCAATATTGAATTTAAAAATAATTAAATTTGAATTTCGGATGCAATTTTTATATTTGGGGAAAGTAATCTTGTAATTGATTGTAATTGATGAGAATGAAATTATAATGGGATACTTGATGAGAATGAAATTATAATGAGATACTTTTGTGTAATTAAATTACATAGCGATACTTATCAAGAATTCTCCATAAATAATAAGGACTTAACAAACTTAGCATAATAATCAAAACAAAGACTTTTCATGTTTACGTCATATTTGTGGAAATTGGGGAAGACCTTGCCCTTTCATTCTCCTTGCATACCAACAAGAAAGGCCCGGGTCTTCCTGTGTCTTTTAACCACCGATATTAAGATCAATTTGTTTAATCAATGTCATTATCAAAACATATGAACTCAACAATATTCTCCCTTTTTGATGATGACAATCAATTGATGGCCTATTCAACACAAGGATCAACAGATTAGTTAGAAAACAAAAGACATGTATAGAAAGTAATTAGCATGATATCCAACAAAGACAACTAGAGATCAAAAAATTTAAGAGTAACAAAAACCATAAACACAATCAAATATGACTTAACCACTCGTCATCACTCTTCTTCTTCCCCCTCTGGCATTCTCAAAAAAGGAACATACCTTGTCCTTCAAACAAATATCCCTGCAAACAATTGCCATATCTTAATGTACCTATAAGAAAATCTCACCATTCTTAGAGCAAGTCCAATTGTGAGCCAAATGTGGTTCTATATCTATAATTTGACATCAAAATACAAAAATAGTGTTCCAACCATGAGTTAAATCCAGTGTCAAAATAGAACTGAGTTAAATTTGGTTGCAAACTTGAAACCAAATTTGAGTGTAAACCTCCTTTCCACGTCACCTTTTCATCTAAGAATCACTTGGAGTCATGTGGTTCTAAAATAGAACCAAACATTGGAGTAAGATTTCTATAACTTGGAGCCACATGGTTCTAAAATAGAACCAAGAATTTTGTCTAAAATGGAATCATTTTGTTCTAAAATAGAACCAAATATTGGAGCAAGGGTTCTATAATTTAGGTCAAAAACACTTTTTGATGCCAAATTAAAGCAATGACTATACTCATTTTACCTCTATGGTTGGACTTTCTCTTACCAACAAGGATAGAAGTTATTTCAGATCCAGAAACATCAGGTCTAGGTGTCGGGTCTCATTCTTGAAGTATGAATTATTACAGACCATAAAGTAAGTTCAAGTCTTGGCCATAGTTCAAAGATGGGTTAAATCAAAGAAAGATAGGCTTCAAGGTCTTCAGGGTTAGGCTTGGGAGGTTGAGGGTAGGGAAAGATCCTGTATCTTCTTCGGTTGAAGTTTGAAAATGTTCAGCTCCTTGGTCAGTTCGACCACCTTCTTCTCCTCTTCCTTACAAGATCTTTGTTTTCTCCTCAACAAGTCTCGAAATGGTCTCTTGCAATCGTTTATCTAATACTAGCACTATTCAATCATTGCTTCAAATCTTGCTTTCAAATAGCTGGCTTAAATCTTCAGCAATCACCTCGCACTCAGTTCACTTTAAGCCTTACTGCACTTGTCTTTCTTTTAGAGCAAGGGAGATTCTAAAATTCAGAAGTTGTGAAACCTTAGGCATTGCCTTTGTATTTATAGGCAATCCCTAGTCTCTAGCCATTGTTGAAGTCCTCCTTTCTTTCAAACATCACTTTCATGTCATCCTAGAACCATATTGACAAACCCATGACCTCTGGTTTTTTATGCAGAAAAGGATACTAACATAATGCAAAAAGGCAACACATGATCCTTTACTTCATTGGGACCCTTCTGTTGAAGTCAGCCTTACAGCAGTAACCCTTTTCATATAGAAGCAATCCAGAATCAACCATTCCTTACTGCAAAAGCCTAACTGCCCAAGCCTTACTTTCTCTTTACTCATGACCTCAGTGTTGCCAGTCTTATTGCATTCCTTTCTGAACGAGCCTTATTGCGTTCCTCTCTGAACCAGCCTTGCCATATTTCTTTTTGAATCAGCCTTACTATGCACCCATTGTAGGCTTATTTTTCAAGCAGACTAGTTTTAGCCTTGGTGCATACTGTGGCATTCTATGACTAGGGTTTGCATATAATCCAATTTCTATGCATCATAGGTTTGACTTAACATCCCTTATTTTCATTCCATCAAAAGTCATTTGCTATGTAGCAGGAGTTTCTTTGGTTGCACTAAGTGCATGGGATCCTTTATTCTCAATGACGATAATCTCTTCTGAGTGTGGATCCACCGTTGGGCCCTTAGGAGGGGATTTTGAGCTTGTTCCTTGAGCTTGTTCCTCGACCAATAGGTTCGTGTGCAACTTCTTTTGTTGCTTCGTCTACTGATTTCTTAACTTCCTCGTTTGTAGGTTTATGAATTGTTTCATTTGTAGTTTACTTAGCTGTGTCATCTACAGCTTCTTCAGCATTTTTTTCCACAACATTGTGGCCTCATCTCCTTCTGCAGCTGGTTTCTCGACTCCTAGAGCTTGTACTTCAGTCTGTATATCTTCCTGATTGGCCCTTTCCTTTTCCACTTCATTAATTATGGCATCTTCTTCATCGTTCTCCTTATTTATAGGTGGTCTATTGTCATCATCATCCGTAAGGGAGGGTGGTCTGCTTATTGTCGGCTTGAAATGATAGTTATAGATCTCCATAGTGGCCATCCGCAAGTGCTTGTCCACCAGCCTCTTGAGCTCGGCTTCCACTTCCTTAGTAGGTACGAACTCAACCTTCTGTAGATGAGCTTGGCAATGCCTTACAAACTTGTCTGCAAAATCCTTGATCTCCAATGTTTCATTGAAAAGAATATAAGCCACATCAAGCCTCTTCTTCTTTCCAACTTCCTTTCTTTGTAGTTGAGCCAACTGCTCTATTTCAAAATCATTCAATAGGTCCACTATGCCAATCTCCGTTTTACTTCCATCAGGGTTGATCCTGTATCTAATGGTAGAACCAGATAGGATGAGCTTTGGTCTTTGTGTTGTACCTCTTCTTCTCTTTGGAGGGAGTTTGTTTTGTTTTCTAAACTGATCGAGCATTGCCTCCCTTTGTGTATAACCAAGCATCTCCTTGGTTTTGACAATATGCCTTGTGACCCTTGTTTCCACAGCCAAAACTTTTTGTAGGGTTGCATCAACTGTAGCTTTGTCAGTTGTGGTAGTGAGTTGAAGTGCTTCTTTTGTTGTTGTCATCATTGTTGACCAAATCTATGTTGCAGTCGAGTTTGGCTCCGTCTGCAGACATCCCAGTTCTATCCCTGTAGTAGAGACTAGAAAAATAGCAGTAGTGACTACTGTTGTCTCAGCTTTAGTGGTTGTAGTCTACTATCCTGCAGCAATGGTTGGTTCTCCAATTTTGATGGATGTCAATGTGGTTGATATAGTGGGTTGTCCTTCCCGTCTTCTTATTTCAGCTTCTATTTATTTTCTGTTGTATCCTGAGGTAAACATCTCGTGCATGTCTGAATGTAGCTTGTGGCCCTTCTCGAATCTCTGTCGACATTTCTACAGTTTGAGTGATTAGGGATATTAGATTATCATCTTGGCCATCCTTGAGCACTTCTAGGGTTGCATTGAAGTCATGAAGCACTCCAATCTCGATGTCCATAAGAGGCTTTATTTATTATGTTTTGTCTTGTTAAACAATGACAGTCAACAATGGGGCTTCTGTCAAAGGAATATGATAGATTGTGCTAATTGGAATTGGTTCCTCTTTTCCACTTCTGCTCATAGGCGCATTCCTTGGGTCTTTTCACTTATTTCTTGTGCAGATGGGAATTCTTGGTAGACTGCACCGATTTCCTCTATTGTTGAGTCTTTAAGTGGCCGTGTTACTTCTTCTTTTGTAGACATTCCCCTTCCAGGAACAGTTGATGTAGCCTCTTTAATTTCTTTAGTTATGGCTGGAATCAATTTTCTTCTTGTTTGTCTTGGAGGTTTTGTGACAGTCTTCTTTGCTTGCCCCTTGCCCTTAGTTACAAGAACCTTTACTATAGCTACCTTGGCTACATATGCTTTAGTTTCAAGGGCCTTCTTAAGAGTCTTTACTTTTGCTTCCGTGACTTTTTCAACCACTTCCTTCAATGGTTGATCAGAAGCCAATGACGAAGTTAGTGCTGCCACTAGTAGGTTGTTTGCTAATTTTTGAAGTATTGATTTACTTTGATGCAGTCAAGGGCTTTCCCTTTTTGTCTGACAGCTTGAGTTTTTGAAGTATCCTTCCAAATAGTAGTTGCCTTGCTTCCATTGATTTTGCCAACAGGTACATCAACAGCTTAGCCCAATTGGGTTTTGACTTCATTAATATCACACACATGATCTCTTGCTGATCAGGGGTGATCTGATCCTTGGGAAACTCCCTGGACATTATGGACTTCTTGACAATGTTTGCAAGGAATTTGTGTGATTTTAATAGGAGCTTCTTCATGGTTCTGATATTTGCATCCTTATGTTGTTCAGTGAGTATAGCAAGCCTTCCATTCTTCATCGTTTTTGGAGGTATGTTTCGTGATCCTTCATGAGGAACGTGTAGAAGGTCTTTAAAATCCTTTGGAGTTATCTTGATTCCAACCTTGTTGTTGGACATGTAAGTGGTACTTTAAAAGTCATTTGCAACCTTAGCCTTCTCAATGAAGTCTCTGATCTTGCCTTTGTAGATCCTACTTGTGGTTTCACATAGATACTTCAACCTCACATCTTGAATCAGTTCGGCGATCTCCTTCTCTTCTTCAGACTCATTTTTTCAGTGTTTCGAAGTCTAGCACAACGCCAGTTTACAACTCGACCTTCTTGCCTTCTCTTTCTTTCTTCGATTGAGATGGACTTCGTTGGATATGAGTCCTCTCAGAATATGTAGATGAGTTTCAATTGTTGTGATACAAGGAAATGAAACTTAAAATGTGAGAATTAGATATTCGAAGAGCTAGGGTTTGCAGTGGTGTGAGAGTAAGAGAGTAAGAGTGCTTACAGAGAGAGAGAGAGAGAGAATGTTAAAGGGATTCAAGTCTCAACACACTTGGGTATTTATAGGAAAACAAAAGGCATCATTTATGAATCTCAAAAAACAATAAGCTTTTCCTTTCTTTTCATGAAAAGAAAACTTGGGCACTGTCACTTTTCTGACAGTTACGAAAATTTGGGCATCGAAAACTATAACCTTTGTTTCTTTCCAAAAATAGAAATGTAGTAGGAGGTTTGAATGGTAGTCTGCATCTCACAATATAGTAGAGCGCAATTAAGCATTTTGGCCTTACTCATTTAAGTTAATCATACCCAATTCACATTTAAATCGGGTAAATTTGCTCTCATCAAGAGGTTTTATAAAAATGTCTGTAATTTATTTTCTTGATAGATATACTCTAATTCTAATACCCCAAGGAAATGCTTAAATGATTTGATTGTACTACCTATACCAACAAGGTGCACTTTCCTTTTCGGTAGCCTATCACTTTACAACAGCAGTTAAGCGTGCTTAACGTGGAGTAATGCTGGGATGGGTGACCTCCTGGGAAGTTTTCCCAGAATGTGCGCGAGTGAGGTCAAAGCGCACTGAAAGGACTAGTGTTGGTCTGTGGGACCAGTTGTCAGCCTGACGAGCGGTTCTTGGTGACGACCCGGTAGCAAGGATTTGGTCGGGGCGTTACAGTATGGTATCAGAGTAACCCTGCGACTGCGTACTGGACCTGTGGATAAGAAGTCTAGGTCAACCGCCTAGCAGGGGAAGGTTCTGGGGCTGTGTGTCGTGCTTGAAGTCGCAATGAGGGCGTTGCATTCTTTAAGTGGGGGTGTATGTAATACCCCAAGGAAATGCTTAAATGATTTGATTGTACTATCTATACCAACAAGGTGCACCTTCCTTTTCGGGAGACATCAATGTGCTTGGTCATTGTGTGAAAAACAGGATTTTCTGAAATTGCTATTACAGACATGCTGTCATAAAATATTGGTACTTTTGAAAACTCAATCCCATAATCTAAAAGTTGGGATCTCATCCCTAAAATTTGTACAGTGCAACTTCCTGTTGCAACGTATTCGGCTTCTATAGTAGAGGTTAAGACAATCGTCTCCTTGTTGAACCGAGATATAATTCTCGCACCTAAAAGTTGGCATGTTCCACTTGTGTTTTTTCTATCAATCCCATATCCTGCAAAGTCTGTATCTAAATAACCTGTTAGTACGAAAAATGATTCCCTAGGATACAAAATACCCTGATCAAGAGTTTCTTTGCGATATCTCAAGATTCTCTTGACTACAGTATAGTGGGATTCTTTGGGATCGGATTGATAACTAGCACAAACACATACAGAATAGAAGATATCAAGTCTACTAGCAGTAACGTATAACAGTGATCTTATGATTCCTCTATATAGTGTTTGGTCAAAGGGTTTTCCACTCTCATCTTTATTTATCTTGTAGTAGAGCTCGTAGGTGTTTTCATGTGACTTGCATTTTGTAGGCCAAGTATCATTATAGTATTCCTTAAGTATTTGGCTTGGTTTATGAAAATTCCAGTCTCCATTTGCTGTACTTGAAGTCCTAGAAAATATTTTAATTCACCTATTAAGCTCATTGGAATTTTTACTTCATTAGTGCAGTAAACGTTTCACACAATTTATTATTAGCGTAACCGAAGATATGTCATCAAAAATATATTTCCACTAGAAATGTGTGTTCTAACCGAACCATTCTGAATGACAAATCAACTTAATTATTATCCATGATTGATCCTTGAAACAAAAACTAAATTAATACACCTTTTAATTAATTAGAAAACACCCATATCTATTCCATTGCGTAATTTTTTAATAGCTTAATTAGTGTATAATTCATTTAGTTTATAAACCCCCCAAATTTTAATTTTCATATTTATAATAATACTTTGACTAAATATAAAGTAAATAATATTACGTCCGATCCTTTGGGTTCGACCCTTACTTCCACTTCTACATTAATTTTAATATTTTTTGAGTGTAAATGGGTGTGAAAGTCCCAGAAATAACCTAGAGGGGGAGGGGGGGGGGGATGAATAGGTTATTTCAAAAATTTTATCAGGCAGCACAGAAAGCTATTAGCTAGACTACACTACCTGAGTCTGCTACAGCCAGCAGAAGTTCTGCAGTTGAGACTTTACCGTTGAAAAGCTCGTCTCTTTGGACCATTTGAGATCTAGCTAACAGTTTAAAAATGAAGAATAGTGTAGAAATATAAATGGCACAGGATTTATACTGGTTCAGACGCCTGTTACCAACAAGTAACAGGAGCATAGTCCAGTCTTCCCTTGGTGACCAGTATAGCCAAGCCAAGAGAACGTTCACTACCTTCTTGTTTGTGGCTTACAAGAAAATCTCTTTATAACAAGACTCTTGTTGCTCAAGGATGAAGAACCTAGATCTTGCAGTGCTCTGCTGCAGTTGATGTTCTTCACTTGCAAACTAATGAACCTTCTTCAGAAATCCTGAATCTTCAATTCAGATCGTGCACAACGTGTCTCCAAGACTTTCCTTTCTTTGAAAGCTCTCAAATGATGTTCAAATTTTTCTCAAGCTCATCCACCTTTCTCCTGTGCACTGTGTCTTCCCTTTTATAGGTTTAGGGAACCAGAACCCTTGACTGTACGATCTGATAGTGACAGCTTTGTCCTCTACTACAGTAGACTGACGTGGCTTCATCTTTTCTAATCTTGTGCACATCACCATTGCCTTAACTTCTCGTTTTTGACTCCTTCCTTGTTCCTTTTCATTTTTGCATAACTTATACTGTAGTCCTCTACTGCAGCCACTGCTGCACCCTCGGCTGCATGAGCTCTGCTGTACAGTCTTCATATCCAGCCTTTCTGTAACTTCACTTGGACCAAGTACTGCAGCTAGTCTACTATAACTTAGCTCCCACTCAACAGCTTCCAGACCTCTTCTGTTCACACTGATAGTGTAGCCTCGTTTGTACCCAGCACTGCACTCAGTCTTCTGCAATTCAGCTTGCATACTTGCACTGCCATATGGCTCACTTCACTTTGTTGTTGGAATTGACCTTGAACAACGGAATAGTCCTAGATGATGAGAACTCTGAGATACTTTTGCTGTCGTATGCATCTGATCTTTGGCATGTAACTTTGTAGCCCTCCTGTAGTCTGCAGAGCCCTCGCCTGCATACCTCTACTGCACGACCTCTGGCCCTAGTCTACAACTACCTAGCTAACTATTATAGCCTAAGCATCTATTACATACATAATTTCTTCTTAGGTTTTGTTAATCATTTTCTATACAAAAGGAGGGATTGCACATTACTATCAGAGTGTATATAAATTCTAATTTGACTTGCCCATGACAACACGTATCATGATGACCCTATTTTCATCTATTTTCTTTTTGAAGATCCGTTTATAGCCTCGCACTGGGTATCCTTTGGTCATAGGACCAAGTACCAAACTTCATTTCTTTCAAACTCATTCAACTCCTCTTGCATGACATCAATACAATTGGCATCACATAGAGCTTGCTTTATGGTCTTTGGTTCCATTTCTGAGATGAAACATGTAGACAAAAACTCCTTTGTTGTTGCTCTTCTGATTTGCACCGGGGCATCTTTGTCACTAATGACTAAGTATGAGCCTTTATCCATCTTCTTTTGTCTTGTGATTCATTGATTGAAGTCTCCTCTAGCTGTTGATGGACTGCAGTGGGTTCATCTTCTGCTGTATGATTTTCGCTCTCTTTATCGGGTGCAAACAGCTTATCCTTTACTGCATCTACTGGTCCAAAAAGATCCATGTGGAGGAGTTCAAGAACTCTGGTGGATTCTGTGGAGTTTGTAGGTTTGAAGTTAGTCTTAGTTTACTTTTGCTCTTGACAGGATTTGCACAGTTTATCCTTTTTAAACTTGATTTCAGGTAAATCTATCACCAAGTTGTTAGAGGACAGCTTAGCTGTGGTTTTGAAGTTTAGGTGAGCTTGCCTCTTGTGCCACAACTAATTTATGTCCTCAGACTCATTTGGACAAAAACAAGTGATCTGTGTAGACTAGGACATATTGAAGGCTACTTCATATATGTTTGCTTTTCTATAGCTTATCGGTTTGACTTCTTTGCTTATTTAATCCTTCACCTCACATGTGTCATGTGTAAAGGACACTTCATAATCCTTCTCTTATAATTGGCTTATGAATAACAGGTTATACTTAAGTCCCTTTACATATGACACGTCTTTAAAGAATAGGGAACCTGTACCAAGGGTTCCATAACCTTTAGTGTAACCTGCCTTACCTCCTCCAAATATTACAAGAGGGCATTCTTGTTTTTTTTGTATTCTTTAAGTAAGTTTTTGTCCCCTGTCATGTGTCTTGAGCATCCACTATCTAGGTAGCAGACTTCATATTCATGCTCCTGTAAGATAATCAAACTTCACATATGGTATCCAAATGCATGGGTCCTCACTTGTTACCTTTGGGCACCAACACTTGAATGACTCTCTTATATGGTGTCCTACATTCAAATGTCTTATGTCCATTCTTGTCACATCTGTAGCATATGACCTTTAGTCTGGCTGCTTTGGAATTTCTACCTAGTTTGCTCAATTCCCTGTACTGTATTCCACAACTGCAGTAGATCAATGGTATGGTATTTTTCATGTAGTAGTGGAACTTTTGTTCCACACTGAGTAGTTAGGTATATTCTCCGGTTCATAAGACTTATAATTCATATTCCTATGGAACATTTCTCTTTTTGGTTAAGGTCTATGCATCGTTTGAGGCTGTATCGCCTTCTGTTTTGCTTTTACAGTAGAGTGATCAGGCCTTTTTGGTTGGGCATTCAAGACATTACTCTTCTGCACAGTATATACAGTAGAGATCTTAGACTTCTGCAAATTCATTGCAGGTGGATCTTTAGCCTCAACCTTGCTGACCGGAGAGATGTCCTTAACTTTTGAGCATTTAGCTTTAATGATCCAGCTTTTGTATCCCAAACCAGATCGATCACGTGACGATTGACCCATGATCAATATTTTCTTCAGATACAAAATCTTTCCATTCCGTGCACTAGCCTGTTTCTGTAGTTGAGAATTCTTTTTGGTGAGTTCATCTACCAATTCAGTGAGAAATTTCACTTTCTCATCTGACTCGTTGAGTTGGTTCTTGGTCATAAGTAAGTCATTTGACATCTTTTCAATTTTTTCACAGGCTAGATTATAATTTTCTCTGAAAATTACAATCAATTTAAAGTTTTCTTTATTTTCCCTTGTCAGGGTAATAAATTTTCTAAGGTCTCTTGAAGAGCCTCTTTTAGTTCCTTAACTGAGGCATCTGAGATAAAAAGATCAAATACTTATTGCCTATCCTCATTTCTGACAATGAGACAGAAATGAGCATTTGAGATTCTTTCTTCATCATATGAGTCTGTCTCACTCCAGGACTTTGGAGCATAGGCCTTATCTTTTTCTTACTTGGTAGAGTCGTCTTTATTGTAATCTTTCTTCTTCTTTTATGCAGTAGACTAGAGTGGAGCTCGTCTGTATTGTACAACAAAGTGTCCTGACTTGTCACAATTGTAACATACTTCTTTCTCAGCTTCCTTTTTGGTTTGGCTACGGCACTCTTCTTAAAGAGCTTTCTGAACTTCTTCGCCATCAAAGCAAGCTCCTCAAAGACAGATTGCTTACTTGCTGAGGATGTTTCAGTAGTGTCTTACTCAGCTATTGATCTAGCTATCTTTTCTTAAGCTTTGAAGGACAACATAAAGTTGCTTCTTTTACTCTACTTTAAGATTGTAGGTGTAGAGTACACCACACAGTTGAGCAAGTGACATCTTGTCTAGATCCCTTGACTCCCTTATTCCAGTAGTCTTTTCGTCCCAGATTTCACCAAGGGATCTCATGGACTTGAGGTTGACTTCCTTGTTATCAATGATCTTCCCAAAGGTCCAAGTTGTTAATTAACACATTGAACCTCTCATACAAACTTGTGAGGTTTTCATCTGGTTTCATGCTCACCCAGTCACATTGCTGCAAAAGGACATCTTGCTTTTTCTCCCTAATTTCATTTGTCCCTTCATTTCTGAGCAGCACAGCATCCCAGGCCTCCTTTGTTGTAGTTTTGTAAACCATAGTCTCAAACGTATCATCATCAAGGGTTTTGAAGATCTGATTTCTTACTCTTTTGTCCATGAGCACCAAGTCTCACTCATCTTTTCTCCATTGGGCCAATAATGCTGCACCCATTCAGCCACTTTCTGACATGGCCTTGATCACGAGACTCCAATCCTAGATGCTAACAGATTTGTGATGTTTTGTTGCCCATATTCATCCAAATTACTTATCCAGAACATTCTGATACAAACTGTTCTATGCGATCCACAATGACTTCCCATCTGTGATCTTCTACTTCTTTGTTGTAGGCCTCCTAAACTACATCTAGTTCTCCCAGTTATTAACCTATGTAATTAACCATGAATATTTTATAATGTAAAGTTTTGTTCATCAATTTTCATATAAATGAAAGGATGGTACATTTTTAACAGACAGCTCGCAAAGTATAAACAAGATAGTTCACAATCCTAAACAACACAATGAACAGATCTTAACAACACGGTTCACATACAAGCATATATAAAGGTACTATTGCACACATAGGCTAATGCAAACATCAGACTATGGAACGCCGTGTACCTCGCATCTCTATATGAGATTCTAACTTTGTATGTTGTTGAGGAAAAGAAAATTTCAAGCCATTAACTAAGTCATAGATAGCACGACGAAAAGAAAACAAAAATGTTGAGCACTTTGACCATAAAAATGTATAAAACAAACGGCGCTTAACTCGCCATTAAAGTTGTGGAAAAACCTGAGCAGCTCCTTTTTCTTGAAGAACTGCACACAGCGAGTGCCCATAAACCCTGCGGCCTGTGCTATTTCTTGATCTTCCTCTATGTCTATTTCAACAAAGTGTACATTTTATTGGCTGAATTCATTGATGACCTGACATATGAGGGAAGTTGGTATCGCACACATGTTACATACAGCCATGGCTGATAAAATTAACAGAATAGAACATAATCAAGGTAATAATTCTGGTCAACGAATCTCGGTGGAGGATTATTGTAATTGATTGATTTGAAATTTTGGTTATCAGTTCTCCATCTAAAATTTGGATGATTCGTCATCCTTCATTATACGTCATATTTTGAGCATTTTTCTACTTAGGAGGATCAAGAAAATTCCCATTGCGTTTACTTATTAATTATCATAAAGAGTTGGCATACATCAGCTGCATGACAAATTCCACAGGTTTTGACTTTTGCAATGTTGTTTTTGTTTTGAACGATCAAGTTGATTAAACTTGTCAAGCGATCAAGTTTTTGATCCTCATCGCGATTAAATCTTGAGAGTTAGCTGTCATTTTCTCTAGCATTTGATACGTAACTCGCGGTTGTTTATCTAAAAGATCACCACCATATGTCGTGTCGACCAGACCACGGTCTCTTGTAGAAAGACCTTGATAAAAATAACGAATCGAGAAATTTTATGAAAATTGATGGTTGGGACAGTTTGCGACAGGTCGTTTAAATCTTTTCCACTATTCATGTAACAATACTCCTTTTTTTTTTTGTCTAAATGAGCAAAGCTATTTTTGGATTGTTGTGATTTTTGAAGTGGGAACATACTTATCTAAGAATAAGGATCGCATTTGCCCCCAAGTGTTTATGGTTCCTTTGGATAAATAATAGAGTCAATACTTAGCAACATCTTAAACACTAAATGAAAAATCTCTAAGCTTAATTACCTCATCATTCACCCCGTCCGATTTCACATTCGCACACACTATCCTAAAGTCATTCAAGTGCCTATGTGGGTCTTCATCTGGAAGGCCATGAAAAGATGATTGTTTTTTAATGAATACAAATTTAAGTTTAAAATTTTCTTGCATATTAGGGAAAACAATACACAAAGGAGGTTCATTGTTATCATCGTATTCAGCCATTTGTCTTAACGTGCGATTATCAACTGGTGCGTTTGGAGGATTTTGTACATTTTGTGCATTTTGTAAATTTTGAGCATTCATAGGTTCAGTCATATTAAAAATTGGAAAGTTCTCACCAATAGGTCGATTAGGAGCCTTTTTAGATGACGCTTCACCTTGCACATCTGGTGAACTTCGTTCTTTGAGCTCACGAATAATATTTTGAACCTTTTCTCCTGCTTTTCGTCTACTCCTGAGTTGCATGCAAGATAATTAGTTCTTGCTGAATATCAATTAAACAAAAAGAGAAAATATAATAGAAGATAAATTAATTCACATCGTCCCCCGGCAACTGTGCCAAAATTTGTTAGAACCCATTATAAGGTACTACAAATTGAAATATCTGTACTACTTCACGCAATACAATTACAATAAAATTATAGAGGTGATGAGCACGAGTCGATCCCACAGAGAATGATCTTTCGAGATTTTGTGAATTAAATCGCTGATCTATCA
>JAOVYX010016689.1:0-23983 GCA_035668315.1 Drosera spatulata
CCCCAACTGCTGCGCAAATTTTATCACCACGCTCGAAAAATTACGTTGTTATTTAACGTTTAATTTTCCATATTTTTTCGTGGCTAAAAGTTATCTAACTTTATCGCGAGTTTAAAGTTATAAACGTAACGTTATGTCTCAAAACTTTGAAACGAGATTCGTTTCTTACTTTTAGTTTATTATAAAAGAGAAAACGCATATTTTCGTTTCGTTTATTAATTTTCGAACTATTATTTGATTATAATTTTTACATTTATTTGATCGTAATTTTCTGGGGCTTTACAAGATGTAAGGTATATGACACACTTTATTACATAATCTGTGTAAAGTTTTGAACTTTTAGTATTCAAGATCCAATATGTAATTACACTATAAATAATTGGCAAAACATAGCTCCTACATTTTAGTATTTACAGTTATAATCAGAATAAATATTAAATGCACCAAGTAATGGCCCGCTTTCCTTCATCTCAGCCTTAACCCTCCTATCAAAGCCCGCATCTTTTGGCTTATAGTGTTTGACTGCGGAAACTTGAAATTTCTTCTCTTCACACTCTATCACTCTAACTTCTATTTCACAGATAGGAGGATAAAGTCTAAGACAAAAATCGATGAAGGGTTGGTGGTGAGCCCTTTAGTTTTATATCATTTTCAGAGTAAAAAGAACAAGACGCATATTCATGTTGCCACGATGACATCATTGAAGACAAGAATACACCTGTGCAGACTAGAAGGGCAACAACCAAAGAGTGCCTTCAAATGACCTTAAAACACACAAAAACACATGAAAAAGCTAACAATATCGTAAAAACGACTGAAATCTATTCAAAACTCACAAAAAGGAATAAAAAGTGCTAGAAACACCATACAACAGCATCAAATAACTTCAAAACGTAGAAAACATGCATAATTTTTACAAATAAGTAGTTGAAATCTTTAGTTTTTAAAAAAAACCAACCCAAATCATCATATTTATAAAAAAACCCACCCAAATCATGTGATATTTACATAATAACGTTTGCCGTATAATTCTTCCGTCAAAAGTAATGAATCCAGAACTTGATTTTTGGAGAACTGATCATAACGAAAATTTATCAATTACAATGAGGATAATGACAACTATACTATATGAAATTGAATACAACGAGAATTCCTCATATTTTTTTTCTTCTTCTTAAATAATCTAGAAAAAAAGAAAAAGAAAAAGAATACATAGGAGTATCAATTAATCTAGCTGCTTATATCACGAGAATGTTTTTTTGTTTTTGTCTTATTTATTTAAGAAATAAAAATACCAAATAGTTTTGTTTCTTCATCAGCCAGTGCAACGAAATAACAACAATATCAAACAGGCTTTAAGAACGTTGTTGAACAAAATCAGACCTAAATTATCAATAGGCTATCCAAATACGTTAAAAATTCATAGCCATGAAATAACTCACATGATCTTTACTAATACAACCTACTCACATGTCCCCTTGGTTTGACTAGCTCGGGTTATATGTAGAAAAAACATCATGCGTACTTGCCAAAGCAATGAGTCGGCCATATCGTGTGACTCGAATGGACGGGACACATTCTTTTTAGCCTTGAAGGGGAACACATCTACTCAGATACCCTCCTCGATTAGCCAAATGGCGTTCGATTGAAAATGTGTATATGGGTACTTTCTGAATATACATTTCAACGTGTTCTTCTGATAAATGATAAATCTGAAGTTGTTACACTTTATCGAATTTGGTAAAACTTTATAGATTGAACCAAAATCAAAACTTCTTTGGTCAATTACTTTTTACATTGATTTAATTTACAAATTTTGAAAAAGGCCATTTTTTATTGGATCGATTCGTACTCATCACTATTATATTTTTATCGCAATCATATTGAGTGAAGTAGTGCGATTATATATCAACTAGAGTACTGACCCGTGCAACGCCATCGAGGTCTCTCCATCATGGGTGGATAATCTGAGACAGTATCTCGAGCACGGGACCCTAAGTGAGGACCCGAAAAAAGCCCTAAGAATCAAACGGATCGTTCCAGAGTTTGTTACATTCATTGAGTTAATTCTCGATCTCTCCTGGATGTCTAGGGACATGCCGTATCGCTCGAAGAACACATTTTGTTGTAAATTAGTAGTAATTGATGGCCAGTCAGATTGAGAAAACTTTGTGCGGATCAAAATTTAAACTTTGATCACTTGACCATTTAAGCTCAAATCAACTGAACTATCATATCATGCAATTAGACTACAAAATGGGGCTTTCACCACAAACCCTTTGCAGCTCTGTATCCTCAGCTTCACAGACTCGATTGAATCAGACCCCAGAACACGCATTGGAATCATACTACCGGAGTTAAAAAAAATGGATTGTTTGCCTCTTCTGTGATAGAGAAGGACTGAATCTGCACTGATTAACAATCAACAAGATGACAGAAGCTATAAACTCACCATGAAGTCAATAAGAGAATACCTCAAGAATCCGGTACGTCTGCCTTTGTGGTTCATGATTCTTCAGATGCTGGCAGCCACAGCACCTTAGGACTATAAAACAGCACCTCCCACCTAAACCTAAATATTTTTCTTTAGATCTCACCTACTTTTGAGACTATTAAAAGGACTTATTTAATTAGTTATTAATTAGAATTGAAACCGCGATTATTGAGATGGATTCTTCTTCTTTGGGGGTTTGATATTGAAATCAGAGATAAAAAAGGTGTGGAAAATCCCGTTGTCAATCACTTATCAAGAATAGTGAATTAAGTTATAGACCCTTCATCTGAATTTAGATACAGCATTTTGACTTACAATCGAGGTGAATTTCTACCTTATGTTAAGATGCAAACAAAAGAGAATTCTCTTTTATCCTTAGCTACATTTTATGATATGATTATTACTACAAAGTAATCTAAATATAATGCCATGATGGTCACGTAATTTTTAGTTCAGTAGTCCTTGTCTTAGCCTTAGGCTTATAAGGATGGTTCAGGACCGATTCGACCCTCTTTTTAGTTTGTTTTTGAGTTAAATGAGATTGATGGAAGTCCTATACATCACCAAAAGAATTCTTCATCATCATCGAGCCTCAAAATCCAAGTAGGGAACAGCCATATGAGTTAAAACTTAGTGTTATTCATCACTTGTTTGATTCTGTGAAAGTTGACATGAAATGTGCATATATTAAAAGAGTGATTATGCTTTGGCATGATCTTGTATTAGGACGTCACTCTACAATACACTCACTGGTTTCAAGAAACATATAACTGCTTTCAGCTTCATGGTGCCTTTATAGTTAGTTACATTCCTAATTCTTCTTGATTTTTACATTTCTCTTAATAATGATTCATCAAAAGCAAAACTCAGATCACAAAGTGCACCAAAGCAACGTCTTGAATCCTTTGAAAGGCAGCCGAGCCGAAGAAGGCCGTCAGTTGAAGGAAGAAATCTCCCAAAGGCTGTCAGAATTTTTGTTTTATGCAGTTTGTTGAAGCAGATATTGAGATACAAGGTACTTCACAAGTAAGTTCGTTTATGATCACTTGTTCGACTCGTTGGAGGAGTTGTTGAAATCATTAACCAGAATCGCATCAATAAATGTAATAAACGAATAATATTATAAAAACGTGATGGTGATATAAAGGCTGCAGCTATTTCTTGATCGTTCCCTGATATGTTTTCTCCATATGGGTGCCGTGATATAAATATCACAAAAAATAACCAAAAATTCTCAAGTGGTTCTTGTCTAGTTGAGATCTCCCTGTTCTTGCTTTCTGAATTGAAACCCCAACCTATCAATGCTGAGGAGAGCGGTGAAGCTTGCCAGCACTCCTCTCCACCTCCGTCCTTTCTTGGCCTCATCATCATCATCTCTCTTCAACCCTAGCCGATTCACTTCATCATCGCCTCAAACCCCACCGACCAGTTCCTTTGATGTATCAGCAGACAAGAACACCGCCAGTGATCCCCACACTCCCCCTCAAGCAGCGATCATTTCTGTCTATCGATCCGGGCTCTACAATCCAAAGGGTACGATCTGGTCCAATTTGGTTGTTGGGTTTGGGGACTCGTTTGGTTTTGCGATGTGGGTTTAGGGTTTCAGGGGTTTGATTTTGGGATGGGTGCTTGTTTGTTTGTTTGTTTGCAGAGCACTCGCATGAGGGGACGGAGAAGGATTCGGAGCTCGTAAGGCACCTCAGGAGTGTCATCAAGGTGAGATTTTTTTTGAAAGAGACTTTGCCGTGATGAGAGTGTGTGCAGATGAGTAGAAGTTGTTTGCTAAAGTGCCGCTTGTTATGTTATGATATGATGTAATTGGTCTTGGACTGCGAGTTTAAACTTATTGCGTGTAACCCATTGTTAGACTAAGAATGATTCGAGATCAAAAGTTCAAATCTTGCAACAATTGGTTAATCATGTACTACATGCTTAAGTGGTGGTACTGGTTTACTCTCATGATGGATCTGATTCTATACGCATCTCAGTTTTGCAGTTCCGTGGTGGTCCTATTTCGGTTGCGGAGTATATGGAGGAAGTTTTGACGAACCCAAAAGCTGGGTTTTACATAAATAGGGATGTCTTTGGAGCTGAAGGTGATTTCATAACTTCTCCTGAGGTTAGCCAAATGTTTGGAGAGGTAATGCATCTTCTGCGAGTGATTTACTGCTGCTTTGTACAGAATTTGCATCTCTGTCTCATATTCTTTCTTGTTGCTTGATATAAAATCTTCTTATTGTAAATGTATATGTTTTAGTTTTCTTATTTTCTTGTGATAGATGATTGGTGTGTGGGCCATGTGTCTTTGGGAGCAAATGGGACAGCCTACTAAAGTTAACTTGGTTGAGCTTGGCCCAGGACGTGGAACTCTCATGGCTGATCTTCTTCGGGTATATCAAATGAAAAACATTTCAGTGATGTCTATGCACTGTCAAGGTTGTAGGAAAGAGATTGGATGAACTGATCAAAATGTATACTTGAGCAGGGCACATCTAAGTTCAACAAGTTTAAGGAGTCCCTGCACATACGCCTGGTTGAGTGCAGCCCTACATTAAAGAGAATACAACGCAAAAATTTGAAATGTGTAGATGGAGACAGCAACACTGAGAACGCTGATACCGAGACAATAAGCTCTATAGCTGGAACCCCTGTGTCATGGCATCCTGTGCTGGATGAAGTTCCAGCAGGAGGTATGGATCGCTATGTTTCAGGGCGTATTCGTTGAATTAAATGGTATTGTAGGATATCTCCGAAGGCCGTGGAGCCTAATTCCGGGGATTGCATTCCATGTAGACGTTGCTTGATAGAGTCATGAAGCATTTCTTGGACATGTTATTCTACACAAGTAAACGAATATGATCATGTGATACACTTTTTGGCTCCAATTAGCTGCAGGATACAATGGGATGCAGCCATTATTCATTAAGGATTTCTCGTGCTTCAGGAAATTGTGGGATGTAGCTAGACATATTCAGTGTCTAATAACTATGCTTTCTGAGTTGCTTCTTGATGTTGTTCCAGCCTAAACATGGAGTCGAATATTTTTGGGGAAAAAAACTTTAAACACTGTTCTACCGTTGAAAATTTTTAGAACGATTTGAAGAAAATTCAGCCACCACGTCCACCACAGAACTTCTTGGGAAAAGTTCTTGATAGTAGAGATTGCATGGTTTCCAAGTTTATAAACTTTCACAATAAAGCTTATATGGGAGTAACCCTTTTTTTTTTTTTGTTGACAAACGGAGGTAACCAAAATTAGATTTGAGCAAATACCCCATTGGCCCATTGTCAAAACTGAACATACTTTTTTATCAACAAAAATAAAAAATGTACATACTTTAATTTCAAAAAAAGAAAAATGAAAGTACTTTCCTAACATTGAAAAAGAAATATCACAATGAAATCCTTGTAAGATATTTCAATATTTTAACATTCTCCCGCAAGCTAAATATTTCAAGTCTGCTTCGAGAGTTGGATTGTTGGATAAGTTATTGTGTTTTCACGAATCATTGACCCTTTTCCTGCAGTGCCTACAATCATTATTGCTCATGAGTTTTTTGATGCCTTGCCGGTTCACCAATTTCAGGTTGGTCTTTTGCTTTCATCCTTTAAATGGAAATGATACTGTGGGGAAGTTAGATGGAACGGATACGTTGTCTGGACTTAGGATTGGTATTCGAATTTAACCCTCTAACTATTAGATGGATTTCGTATAACCCTTTTGCCTTATGTTTCTTTCCCTCGCAAACCCCCCCCCTCCCCCCCAAAAAAAAAAATAAAAAATAAAAAGCCCCCACACCCCCTCATGTACACAATGTAGTCGCACTTGTTCTCATCTTGTGACTTCTGTGTATCATCCTGACAATAGAAATTTAAATACAGAGGACTTCTCGTGGCTGGTGTGAGAAAATGGTTGATATAGCTGAAGATTCATCGTAAGCTTTCAAAAGAACTGAGCCCATTCCTCACTTTCTTTTCCCAAAATAGAAACTCGAATAATTTGATGACTCCATTAGAAACCAATTTCCAGGTTTCGCTTCATCTTGTCACCAAGTCCAACACCCGCCAATCTCTTTTTGATGAGGCGTTTTAAGTGGGCTGCTAAAGAAGAAGTAGCTAAACTTGATCAAATTGAGGTTTGCCCAAGCGCAATGGAGTTAACTGAATCTATTGGCAAAAGAATTGGTTCAGATGGCGGTGGAGCTCTCATAATAGATTATGGTGTCAAGGGGTTAGCTTCCGACACTCTACAGGTGATTTGTCATTTTCAACCTTGTGTGGATCGTTTACTGCATTGCGAATTTCTCCTGAGTTCTTTCAGCATCTTTTTATCATCCCTATCCATAACTAGCTCTCTCCTGAAATCGATTGTCCTGTTAATTGTTATTTTAATGCATTTCAGATTTTAAAATAATTACTTTTGATTTCAATCTTGTGCTTTGTTTGATCTCATGCTAAGATAGGCCATTTCATTGTAACCTGTATATATTGTCTTGATACAGCTACCTGATTGAGGTTTTTAGCTTATTTTAGCTGGCAAACCAAAAGCCGAGGGCTGGGACATGTTCATTAGATGGCCGATTGCCAATAAATTTCATCAGATCCTTATTCGTGGATATGATGAATATTGCGATCCGTATAACAAGTCGTCTAGTAGGTACTGTAGAATAAAGGCTTGGGAAATGAAGGTGTAGCCTTAACTTACGTTACCCAATGCAGGCAATACGGAAACACAAGTTTGTGCATATCCTTGATGATCCTGGTTCTGCTGATCTCAGTGCGTATGTAGACTTTGCATCGATCCGCCACTCTGCCGAGGATGCCTCCGGTTATCTCTCTTCTTTTTTCCCATTTTATGTGTGCGAAGGAGCAGGCTAGTTTCTATAAGATATCAGTGAGATAAGATTCTTATCGTCATTGTTGTTTATGATCTTGTATTGTCGTTTCAGATCAAGTGGCTGTCCATGGACCAATCACCCAGTCCCAGTTTCTCGGTTCCCTGGGCATCAATTTCAGAATCGAAGCGCTGTTACAGAACTGTACCGACGAGCAGGCAGAGTCTCTTCAAGTTGGGTACTGGCAGTTGGTGGGTGAAGGCGAAGCTCCGTTCACGGAGGGACCTGATGATAAGGTGCCCATTGGCATGGGCACCAGGTACATGGTAATGGCTTTGGTGAACAAGAAGCAAGGCGCTCCCGTTCCTTTTAACAGCTAGTCGGATCTCGAAATGTCCGAGATTACGCATTGAGGCACCCCTTCCCTCCCTTGTACCACTAGCAGTTTCTGTACAATTTGGTTGTTGATTTGTTTAATTTCAATTTCAATGGCCTTGGATATCCAACTAGAATCAATGGATGGAGAAGTCTGTTATGTGGCTTTGTTAAAGGCTACATTGTATAACCATATGACCAATAATGTAATGATGATGATGATCTGTATTTTGCATGGCTCATTTTCTAGGCAAGTTTATGCTGAAGGATAGCACATTTAACTGTAAACCTTGGAAACGCATCGTATAACGGTATACATTTATCTTTAATGTTGCATCAGTACTCGATTAAATGAATCCGGCAGCCACAAGACATCCATCTCTCATCTTTGCAATAACTCTATCAAAAATCTTTTGTCCTACAAGATTTTGAAGGCAGCAGAGAACATTTGGAGCTTGTCTCAGTTTAATTTAATATCGAATAACACTATACACTGGTCGCTTCAGTTTGTATCAGGGTAACTAAATAGGTTCGCTTAGGCTACTAAATATGAGAGATGAACAGTCGTCAACTGAACTTGGATTCGTCACTTGGCTCCTATAACATGGAGACTAATATAGTCGTCACTTGCCCAGGATCTTGGCTCCTATAACAATGGAGACTAATACTCACGGCGACATCAAGAGTATTTCAGCACCACAGATATTTAAACGAAATGAGATCACATCATTTACAACTTAAACATCGGGAACGTTCTGCCAAAAGCTGTATGAAGAGAAGGGACTTTCTTATCAGATATAACCACAAAGCAGAACAACTTTTATTTCGTCATACAACATCAAATCCCATTCAGTGTGACCACAACCTTGCATGCTGTCGGAGCATCCTGGTGTTCACACAGCCATATTCCCTGAAATCAAACAACACATTGTTAATATCATACTAGAGCACCAGTAAAGGGCAAAGCCTAATCGTTCGTGCAGAAAACCTACAATTTCAAGGCCTTGAACACTTCACAGAATGAAGGCATCTCGTATACCACTCAACAAATAAATGATGTTTGTAATGTACTAATAATTAGGAGGAAGTACCATACCAAAAACCAAAGGAGAAAGTGCATTCACCCTTATACTTCCCAGAAAAATCTGTGTATGTATAACGCATGGGAGGAGATTGACTATGATGAAGCTCTATGGATGATTTACGTACTATTCCTACTTCATGTGGCAGGGAACCATATATGGATCACACGAATTCACGTTTGCCTCCGAATTGTTTCTAGGACGCAACCAAATCATTTTTTCAACAAGAAAGTGCACATGTGGCGAATTTTTTGAGCTTGAATAATGAAAGGGGAGATGGGGCTCTCTCTTTTCCCTAGCCAACCCTAAACATATGTCTGCAAACTGTCAAGCAAGAGAGTCCTTATATACTGAGCTCGGAAGACGATGAAATGAAATTACCTGCCATGTTCCCATGTTGAGTTTTCCATCAGTAATGGGAATCCAACAAGATAAGAAGGCCATAACCGCAGGTCAAAGAATCAATTCAAGGGTTTGAGAAATTTTACGTGAGTGCACAACCAAACATAGAAGACTTGATATGAGCAGGCATATCATCTGGCCCTGCAAGAGAGTTAAAAAGAGGTGATAAGAATACATAACAAGCAGTGGCCTAGCTATACTCCAGCTTCTCTTCCTCAATCTCATTCCGTTATTGTCATGAAGAAATACGAGTTGCATTTATCGGCAATGCTAGGAAAGATAGGATTGCCCTGATATTATATGATATAGAGTTTGTGATGAGACAAGTAGAAGATTGGAAGGCAAGGTCATTGTATCCATTTCCATGGAGAATTTTTTTCAGTATGCAATATGCAGATGCCAGAGTGTTACATAATTTACATTGATTTTCTCTTGCGCCTCACATATGCAAGCGAAGCAAATATGGGAGTCGACAGAAGTTAAATAAAAAACTGACCTTCCAGCGTATGTTTCCACGGTGCAGATCTTCCCTGAAAGGATAGTGAGTGGTAAGCCATCATTTGTAGAGCCTCAAGCAAAAAGAACATATTGCAATTCAGCAAAAGGCTTTGGCAGAAAAACCTACCTCGGGAACAATCTTATTTAGAAAAGTTTCAGTATCATCATGAACATCGGAATCATAATTCTCATTTATGATCAACGAAGCACTTGTATGATGAACTGGAATATCGCAACCACAAAATTCATCAAGAACAGGGGAACTTAGAAAATGAAAGAAACAACAAAAAATTTAACATGTCCAACCAGTAGTCCAAAATGTTTCCAGAAACAAGGTAGCTGACACTACTTATGAAAAAGATGTGCAAGTCCACATTTGAATCCAGACAAGTCTTGCCCGATTTCCTTCAATATCTGAAATTAATATGAATCCGTTAGTTTACGACAGAGAATTTCCTTCAATCGACAATCAATTATTTGGATATCAGTACAGTTTACATTGATCCAATTTTTCTTCAGTCTCCCACCTCTTGAAGTTGACGCATCTTCCATTACTTGTCATTGCTTCATAGTCGATCAGCATTCATGACTCAGGAGGCACAATGCACATATTCATATCAGAATAAGCATTGTGTATCTTGTCCATTATTGGTGGCAGTGCGGCACACCACTGTCTCTCAAATGAAACCCTCTTGGTCTCACTCTTACATTTATCTATGTATCTATGTCAGCATATACATGATACATCTTTAACATGCCCTTCTGCCCACACTTTGGGACTAGACTATGCAAGAGTTCGCAAGAGTGCACAGCAACACAAGGGCACACTCTAGCCTTTGTATTGGAAAAAGTTCCCTTCATTTTTCGCCGGTCCTTGCATCACATACTTCATGAGTATTAAACCTCTGGGGATCCGACTCAAACCAATGGACAATGAGTGGAGTATCCCAAAATCTATATATGTAACTGTATTGATTTCTCAAACTCCAACGTGGACAGAGTTTTCTCAACAATGAGTCTATCTTCCATATTGCCTGACTACTTTTATAAAATCACAACATCTATAATCACATTTGTCATAGTATAGCACTAATACAAGGTGCCTTTCAATAACTTCCTTTATTTTTTTCCCAATCCACCACACCTCTTCCATAATTTTCGCTTACTTGATGTTGCATTCTCACCCTACTAATTACAAGACCCTTTATCACCGACTTCTCCAACCAACCATAAGACTTAGCATTGCCACCTCCGCTCATCTTATATACTAAAACAACATTTAAAAAAAAGTTTCATAAACACGAAAACGGTGCTTCAACTCAGAAACAAACTAGTGGCTGCTGGCTTGTCACCAAAATGGTGAGAAGACAAAAAACCAAAGGTGCCATCCCATAATTAAGGTAAAACATAACTCTGCCGAACCAAAACGGATCCAAACTCCTCCCATATTGGGCGGAAGCTCTGTTTCCTAACTATGAGTAATCCCATAGCAACCAAAATTTTCACTTATACTGCTAGTAAAAGCTGGTTCTTCCCCATTGGTGTCGGATGCACTGGAAACATAATATTTGTATCTTGATTGTCATAACAATTGCCAAATAAATGGAGTTGTCGCACCCAATTTAGCAACAATATTAACATCAGAAACAATATATGATGGATGACCTCAAATTCCTCTCCCATTTTCATCAGTTCCCACTCTAAATCCCTAACCACGCACTCGCGCACATAACTACAACTACTTCACACGAACAGCGTTTCAAACATAGCAATTGATTCCATTAGAAAAGCGATTAATAGATTGATTGATTCATTATTTGCTTGATTGAGCGGGATAGGTTACCTTGGGGGTGATGAGATGGCAGCCGCGGCGCTGAGGCGGTAACGTGATGGTTTTCTGGGCCCACTTCGGATTGGCCCCGACGACGGTCGCCGCCATAGAGGAACAATCGGCGACTGTGGCGGCGGTGATCGGACGGCGGAGGAATCGCACGCGCTGTGGTGGAAGAAGTGGTTGTTTCGCAGCTGAGATTGAAACGCCGCCGCACGCTGCTGCCTGCATGCTAGTCTGCCTTTTTTTGTGTTAACTGGGTTTTTGTTCTATTGTTTCTTCGTGCTTGTGTTTTGTTTGGGTTATAGCGAGGAGGATATGATAGTTGGATTCCACGGAGTAAGGTTTTTTTTTTTTTTTTTTTTTGAAAGTACGGAGTATAAAGTTTTGGTTAACCACGAATCCATTACATATGGGGGCATAAGCTTGTATTGTGTATTTCAAAATCATCGATCAGGATTCAAGTTTGTTTAAAAATCAATTATTATAATTACAGTATGTTACGAGAAGATCAATAATTAATGGATCCGTTATCATCAATTTGAATCATATTGCAGAACACATTCAACATAGCTTATCGTTCACTTTATTCATGAGGATCACAACTCTAGGATACATCTTTATATTATATTTTAATCTCAATCATTGATTTTTATCAAATACACATGCACCTAAATTTAGACATGTCAAGCATTATATTCATCAAACCCTCTAAACCCTTTTTTTGTTGGTTTTTAATAAACATGACTGTAGTAACGTAGTATGTGATTGAGATAATTTTATTCCCTATCTATCTGTATCAAGATGACACTTAAGATCAGAGATTGACTTAGTAGAGTTGACTTAGTGATAAGTCGTTTTTCTTTTAACCCTAAAATTAAGGTTCGATAACAAAAAACATCTCTACTTGAAAATAAGGGTAAATTATATCGTCATATCTTATAAGGACAGATAATGTAATACGTTTAGGGCTACATATGAGTCGAACCGGTTCGCGAACCTGTTTGGCTTGACTCGATAAAAGTTCGGCTCGAATATTTTTTATGAAGCTCGTGAGCCAAAATTGAGTTTAATTTTAGGCTCGTAAACTTAAATCAGCCAAACTTGAGCCATCCATGACTCGGCTTGATAGGTTAACGAGCTGACTTATTTATAAATTCATGAGGTGGCTCGATTAAAGGCTTATTTATGATTATATGTGCATAAAATCTAATTTTCAGAATTATAGACACAATATATGTAACAATCCGACTCGAATTTCACATTTAATAAATAAGGTTTGGGTAAAAAAAATAGATGACAGATTTAAACATGCGTATTTTAAGAAATTGATTTATTTTATTCAGGAACTCAATTGGTGAATAAAGATGGGATTAGGTAAATTGAGTTCCATGGACATGTGCATAACAATTGTGCTAGAGAAGAGTTGTGCTTGAGAAAATATGATTGTGTACGTGTGTCCTTTTATAAAGGACAAATATGTATTGATGACTAAAAAGATAAGATTCATAATTGTATTCAAGAGATATGATTTAGATAGAAAAGGAAAAAGATTTCTGAGCATTAAGATAATAGAGTTTAGCATAAAGATAATTAAATAAGATATGTCGCATACAATATTTTTAGCATAAGATATAGCTATCTTATATCTTGTAGCAATCTATAGATAGAGAGGGGATCAAAGACAAAGGCTTCAACTACACAATCACAAATTCATATACAGAAAGAGAGGCTTCATTATTCTCTTCTTAGTCTTGGTCATCAACGGACGGCTCCATCATCATTATTATCATCGACATCTTTTGATCAAACGATCTTTCAACTGTTTCTGTGTAAATAATTTGACGCCCACCGTGGAGCCCTCTGATACGATGTCACGAAAGACCAGTAGTCAGAATAACAACAATCAAGGGGAGATCGATCCCCAAAATATCAAAGATAGCATACCAAGCGAAACTCAAACATTGACAAGAAGTAATAGTTCCAACCATAGTGATACTGAGATACGAGGCCAACTTAGGAAAGATGGGGGAGAACAGATACCCGAGGGAATTTTATCCCTACTTGAAAGTTTCAAAAATGAGATGCAGAAGACCATGGAGGAGACTATGAAGGACGTAATAATCACTTACAAACTCTTACGATTTTCAACCCGAACTCGAGGAAGAGACGCTTCTCGAAAAAGAACCCATCATAAACCGAGCACAAACGAGAACGCTTTCCGATGATGATGCAAGAAATTTACGGCACCTACTTGACCAAAACTTGAATCTTGAACCAATTAAGGGTTTAAAAGCTCGAACGGCTTGTTCAGAAAGTTGAGAGATAGTCGATAAGGATGAAGTCACCTTAGCTGATCGAGGTCAAACCCTTAATGAAGTTCGAGACATCGTCAAAATAATCGAGCAAATGATAGAAAAGAAAATGGATAACTCGAGAAAAGGAAAAACAAATGTCAAAAGAATTTCTCCTTTTTCCGAAAGGATACTTCGAGGTGTATCGTCCGATCGTTTTAAAATGCCGCAATTAGATACTTATGACAGAACCACCAACCCAAATACCCACGTCCATGATTACGAATCAATATGGATATCTACGGTGCAAACGAGACGATTATATGTAAGGCATTTCTAACAACATTCAAAGGAGGCAGCCCGAGCCTGGTTCAATTCTCTCCCACCAACTTGCATCGACATATTCTCGGATTTTGCAAGATTATTCACCAAACACTTCTCAGTAGTCGAGGAATGAAAGTTACTTTTAATCATCTACGATAACTCTTTCAGAAACAAGGGGAGAAACTTTCGGATTATGTGAAAAGATTTAAACTTTCCGTAGTAAAAGTTGAGATAGTGAATGACGAGTAAAAAGTCGAAACCCTCATCAACGGATTGAAAAACGTCGACTTATTCTATCAACTAAGCCTTAAAGCACCATGGGATTACAGTGAGCTCATGGAGGAACTAAATAGACACGAAGGAGAAGAAGCAGGTTTAACCGCCAGAGAACGACTTAAAGAAATGAAGAACCGAGTTGGGACAAAAACTGAACTAGATGATCATGCTCGGATGAAACAGTTTTGAAGGAAAGTATCCCTGCGACGAGAAGATAGGGATTATCGGCACAAGAACAAGGAGAGAAGAATATCTGGTTTGACACACACAACCTATAAACCTATAAACCTACACATCCCTCAATGCTCCTAAGAAAGAAATACTCCGAGCAGATTGGGAAGAAAAATTTCTAGTTAAACCGCCTGAGAAACAAATATTCCTTTCAGCGAACAAAGACATGACTAGGTATTGCATTTATCATCGGGATCATTGACATGACACGGAAGAATGCCAACATTCGAAAGACGCCTCTGAAGAATTGATTAGAAAATGATATTTGAAGAAATTCATAGGCAACCAAGGTCGACCCAAGAAGGAAAAAGGAGAATCTCGATCTCCAGCGTGAGAACGCATTCGGAAAGATGAGGAAGATCAAAGACCAACACAAAGGCCTAGAATAAACGTAATTAGCGGAGAACTTCCAGTCATGGAAAACTTATCATTATCCGAAGAAAAGTCAAAACAGGTGAGATCGGTTATTCCCGAACCAAAAAGAGCCTGATATGATGTAACGCCCCGAGCTCTGCTGCTAGGACACGTGGCGTTATGCCGTCACGAGCCCGATTCATGACAAGGCTAACTAAACCAAACGGGTCTAGAGGTACTGAGAGTAAAGAAAAATACCTGCGATACTTCAATTCAACCTGCTCAGCTATTACAAGTCATGTTACATCATAAGTACGAAAACTATTTATTTACATAGTTTGACGACATGATTAGTACTTGACATTTATTACATATCCAAAATGTCTACAGGTTTCATCATATTATTTTCCGAAATACATAAGGCGGTTAACGTCCTCACTGGTCATCTGGTATCTCACCTGCAAACAGAATACATAACCCGTGAGCATGAAACTCAGTAATCTAGAGCATATGCCTCACATTTATAGGGTACTTTCCGACTATGGCGAATCGATGAGTACCAGTAAAACATTTATACTTTTTAGGAAAATAGGTATGCCATACTGCGTATAAGTATTTGTATGATTTCATGTTTCTTATGCTTTGTTTTTGTCGGCATGGGCCCATGACTCGAGAGTTTTCAAAAGATAGACTCTGAATTCAAGACTTGTCAATCGTCAATCGAGCTACCAGAATCCGTTGATTCAATGCGTATGTGCCGAGATTATACGTCGCCTTACACTTCAGTGGATAAAGTGCGCTTCCAACGGGCTCTATTCGCTTCTCGTTGGGATAGATTAGGCCTCCCTGCAGAGAGTAACCGGTGGTCGCGTCACGTCCGGCATTTGAAGCCGCTGCATACATGCTAAGAGGATGGGGGCTGCCCAACGCTCCCTAGCTAGTTCAGTTCACCCATGACGATGACTCAAGAAGATTGGCTAGAGTTTAGTCTTGATGACTTTCACTTAATATTTGATAAAAATTTTCAAAAAGGGACATCACGTTCGACCTTCCTCACGATAGTTTGAGCAAAGGGAGGTGATGGCAGTACTGAGCTCGATCTCCAAAACACTTTCGAGAAAAACATGACAGAAGACTTGATAGTTCATAAACCATACACAATGTTCATCGTTGGTTTGCATTCCGTTTATTCGTATGTTCCACAAGGTAAATCCTAGATTCGTTTAAATACTTTATTAGGCTCGTGTTATGATGATTTCTCACCTAGCGTTGTTCATATGTGTTTAATAAGTGTTCATTTCTATACGCAAGATTCATGTATCACATATCACATACACGCATAAAAAAAAAATTGATGTTTGACGCGCCGGGGTATTCTGTCCTCAAGACAGAGCCCCGTCGCTGCCGAGACCTGGGTCAGATACGGGCGTGATCAGAGTCGAGGGCGCGACCATGCCGTCGCGGGCGCGACAGTGCTGGTTTGACAAGAACGTTGGCATTTCGTCGAACACTTTCGCATTTCACCATTTCTTCATCCGAAAACGCACGAAACATGACTAAAACGATCATATTACAGCACAAACAAGGTCTCAAACACGCACGAATAGAATCTAGATGATGAACGAAAGTAAACGTCTCGTACGAGTTAGATTACCTTAAATGCTCGTTTTTCTCGTCGTGAACTTCGTCCTCCTTCTTCTTACTCATCACCGTTGCTGCAATCACCCTGGAAACATCGTCGTTCGCCCTTGCATTCCCTGTTGCTGCTTGATGATGATGGTGCTCGGATGATGGCAGTTGTTTGATGGCGGTGTGTTGATGGTGAAGACACAAGGGAAGGAGAGGAGTGTGTGAGGTTGTGTGTGTTTGCAGTGAGGAGTGAAGGATTGTGATGCGCAGGAAGAGGAGATGGAGCGTGATTGTAGGTGGGCGGCGAGGCGTGGATTGTGGGCGAAGGTGGGCAGCGAGGCGTGGGTTGTGTCGGGCGTGAATTGGTGCAGGGAAGGGATTTGGTGGGAGGGAAAATGAGGGAGTTGAATATTACGAATTCGCTCCCTCGTTTTGTTTTTTTCAATCTATTTTCATCCATATTTCGTTCTATTATCGTATCGAAAAATATGCCTGTAAATAGGCAAAATTATCTTTCAAAAAGTCAACTTGGAATCGCGACAGTGTTACCTCGCAACTTGGAAGCAAAGTCAACTTGAACGAGTTGCGAAAGAGACAATGCAATTACAACTTGATCCAAGAGAGGAAAAGAAAGGTCCAGAACCTGTAAAAGAATTGGTTCATAAACCTCTATAACCCAGTGACAACTCAAAGTGTATCAAGATAGGAGCTTCACTAAAAGAACCAACTCGGACGGAGTTAATCATGGTCCTGAGGAAGAATTCTAACGTGTTCGCGTGGCAGATTTCTGATTTGCCTGGAATAGATCCAAAAGTGATAGAAGACCGACTCTCTGTTGATCCAACCATGAAACCAGTCAAACAGAATAAGAGAGATTTTGCTCCAGAAAGAAATCAAGCTATCGCCGAGGAAGTAGAAACAACTCTTGAACGCCAACTTCATCCGAGAAGTAGACTATCCAGAATGGCTAGCTAATATAGTCATGGTGAAAAAGACCAATGGTAAATGGAGGATGTGTGTTGATTTCATCAACCTTAACAAAGCATGTCCTAAAGATTGTTATCCTTTATCCCGGATAGACCAAGTAGTAGATTCGACTTTAGGACATCAACTATTGTCCTTCATGGATGCTTTTTTAGGATATAATCAGATCTTTATGGCCAAGGAAGGCCAAGAGAAGACTTCTTTTAGAACGGAATAGGGTACATACTGCTATAATATGATGTCTTTTGGTTTAGAGAATGCTGGGGCAACTTACCAAAGGTTAGTAAACAGAGGTTTTCAATCTCTGCTCAAGAAAAAGATGGAGGAATACGTTGATGATATGCTGACCAAGTCGGTTCAATCCGAGGATCATCCTACCAACCTAGAAGAAACCTTTACCCTTTTAAGAAAATATAATATGAAGTTGAATCCGTTGAGATGTGTTTTCGGGGTCACTTCAGGAAAATTCCTTAGATACATGATTATGAGTCGAGGGATTGAGGCGAACCCTGCAAAAGTGGAGGCTGTTTTAAGGATAGGACCTCCAAGAACCAAGAAAGAAATTCAGAAGTTAACAGGATATTTAGCAGTACTCGAGAGATTCATATCAAAAGGAGTCGAGAAGACTCTCCCATTTCTTAAAGCCTTAAGGGGAGCCAATGCGACATTGGAATAGAATCTGAAGTGCCAAGAAGCTCCTTTGATCAATTGAAATCATACCTAAGAGCGATCTCATTATTGACAAAACCACTTGAGGGGGAAAAATTATACCTCTACTTAGCAGCATCTGAAGAAATTGTCTCGTAGTTCTTGTCCGAGTTGAAGATAAAATCCAAAAATCTGTCTATTTTGTTAGGAAGATTCTACATGGAGTAGAAACGAGATATCTAGGTGAACAAGTGAATCAGACTCTATGCTTTGATTACTTTGTCTGTCATTATTTATGATTTGTTGTGTCAAAATATTTGTTTATGTTCTATGTATATTATCTGTTATTAGACTCTATATCTCTAGTATTAGACATCTGAAGTCCTAGGAAGTGCTTGAGAGAGTCAGAGTTCTGAAGGAGAAAGGACTTCGTTGGAAGTACCGAGTAAATCAGACTGGCTGAGAAGACTTCAGGGTATCAGAGTTTCATTGCTCAGGGAACAAAGTTCAGATGAAGATTGAGAAGTTTATTTATGTTTGTGTTTTCGGAAGACTATTCTGATTACATTGTTTTCAAAGTTCTTTGATATATGCTTAGTAGAGCTCTGAAGAGATCAGAAGACTATGACTTGTGATAACAGACTTCTGGGTTGAAGAGATTCAGCAGACCACAGTGTTGGACCAAAGGAGTTCAAACAAACTTGTCTGATTGGAACAGACAAAGGCTAACAGACTTCGATATTACATCAGACTGTAGCTTTACCATGGACGAATTCAACAGACTTTATCAAGGTCTGATGTGAAGACAGAAGAGAAACTAAAGATCTGAATGTCCATATAATCTATTTCATTTTGTCTAAGGCATCCAGGATCTATAAAAGGCAGATGGAGGATTCAGTTAGATATAAAATTTCATTCATTCTTCAACATACATACTCTCTTTGCGAATTCATCTCAACTACATATGGATGCCAAGAGTGCATTTCTATAGGTATGAAGGTATATTCTTGGCATATGCTGCTTCTATAGGTATGAAGGTATATCAAATGGATGTCAAGAGTGCATTTCTCAACGGGAGACTTCAAGAAGAAGTCTTTGTCAAACAACCACCTGGATTTGAAGATCCAGACAGACCTGACCAAGTCTACAAGTTACACAAGGCTCTTTATGGACTAAAACAAGCACCAAGAACATGGTATGACACGCTATCTACTTTTCTTTTGGATAAAGGCTTTAATAGAGGTAAAGTAGATACCACTTTATTTTAAAAAAAAGCATAATGAACATTTGCTGATTATTTAGATTTATGTTGATGACATTATATTTGTATCTACTGATCAAAAACTCTGTAGAAGGTTTTCAAAATTAATGTAGTTATCCTTTGAAATGAGTATGATGGGGGAACTTAAGTTCTTCTTAGGCCTCCAAGTACAACAACTAGGAAATGGAATTTTTATTTCACAACCTAAATATCTTAAAGACATACTTATGAAATACGGAATGAAAACTGCATTTGAAATGAGAACCCCTATGAGCACCTCTGTTAAGATAGATAAAGATGAAGAAGGTAAACAGTTTGATGCTATCAAGTATAGAGACATCATAGGATCTCTTCTCTATCTTTCTGCTAGTAGATCAGATATAATGTTTTCAGTATGTTTATGTGCTAGATATCAATCAGATCACAAGAAATCTCACTAGATTGTTGTTAAGAGAATACTCAGATATCTGAAGGGAACCCCGGATGTAGGTATCTGGTATCCTAACATTCAGATTAGTGGAATTCATGGATACACCGATGCAGACTATGCTGGATGTAGGTTAGACAGAAAAAGTACTGGTGGAACTTGTCAATTCATGGATAATAGTCTAGTATCATGGTCTAGTAAGAAATAGAATTATTTTACTACTTCAACAGCTGAAGCAGAGTATATAGCTACTGATAGTTGTGTAGCTCACGTTCTGTGGATGAGATCACAGTTATTAGATTATGATTTTAAACTGACAAATTGTCCCATTTATTGTGATAATACTTCTGCTATTGCTATATCTGAGAATCCAGTATATCACTCTCGTACAAAGCACATAGATATTAGACAATATTTCATTGGAGATCATGTTCAGAAGCATGATGTAAAATTATGTTTTGTTCCTATTGATGAACAATTGGCTGATATTTTTACCAAGTCCTTTAATGAGAAAAGATTCAATCTCATTTGTGAGAAGTTGGGTCTAATCTCATTAAGAGGTTAGGCTTTGTCTACTAAATATTTCATATCTATACCCTAAAGGTTAGTGACTTGAAGAGTAGGATGTCTGATGACATCTATGTATTGAAGTCTGATGCATTGAAGACAAGGGTATCTCTTGACACCTACATACTGAAGTCGGATAACTAAAGGGAGATGAAGTCTGATTATATTTGATGAACATTCATAAGACAAGTATGACTTCAAACTGTTCATAAAGTCTAATCTGGATATACATCAAAAAGGTAACTCTTATATTTTACCATTTGTCTGAGTGTGCTTGGTTTAGAATTTATATAAGTCTATATGAAATGCATGCATGACTGTTCAATTATGAATGAATTTACATGTGGGAATAAATCTATGTCTAATTACACGTTTGTGGTTGTGTGTTGAGATAGACTTAATGATAATAATGGATGAATTTATGTAGAGTCCATGCGCTTATTGTCTTGTCCAAGACTGATGAAAAATAAAGTAATGATTAAGGAAGAAAGAGAGTTAATTTGGACCACTAATTCTTGTGTGCGAAAACGTTTTACATTCTCTTTATTGCAGCCTATGTCATACTTGATTGCCCTATTTCATTCATGATTTTTGTGTGGCTGAGATTCATTCATTGAAAGTGAAGAGTTTTTCCCTCCTTCCATATATATATATATATATATATATATATACAGAGTAGTTAGGTTTTAGGAAAACTCCTTCAAATTCTTTACAATCTCATAGCAAATAGCGAATCTCTCCCGAAAACCCTAGTTTCCCAAAAACCAAATTACTTCACCAATGGCACCATATATCAATATTCAGATTGGATTGGTGGTCAATTTCATTGCTCTTGAGATGATCAAGAATTGGACAGAAATCTTGAGATGATCAAGAATTCCAGACTCAAAATACTATTCAGTGCGGTCAACAGAATCTTATACTCAAGGGCAAACGAATTTCTGGATAATGGAGTTGTTTGAAAGGATCGTGATGAATTCCTCACGAGTGTTGATGGGCAAAAGATGACAGTTGATGCTAAATCTATCAGATCAACCTTTTATCTTCCACAGGGTGGTCACACAAGTATCTCTGACCACACTCTCATAACTGGGTGACAGAGAATGATGGGTAGTATTCCTCTGAAGTCAGGAACGATTTTGGTAAAAGATCTCCCAACTCACTATGGCCAACAGACTACCATAGTGAAGAAATGTTTTCCGTGTCAAGGATTTACTATTGATCAGATAGCTCGAGGACATCTTAGGATTGTTGCTGTAATCATCAATGGAGCAAAGATAGACTGGGCATTCATTTTGCTCAATCTATGGAAGGAGAATATTGAGGATGCGAAGTGTAATCCAAAGAGAAAAACTTATCTTAGGATGATAAGTTTTTACCTCAACAAGCTGAAAAAATTACCGAAGGAAGACGGAGTTCCTTTTCCCTCCAGCAAGTACATATCCTTCGGGAGGAAGAAATCTGAAGGAACAGAGGGAACATCTAAAACTGGGCCATCTGATGGCCAGACCTTGAAGAGGAAGAAGAGCTCTAATGCTGGGGCATCTCTGAAGAAGCAGAAGAGATCCGCTCAACCAGTACAAACAACAGCAGAAGAACAAGTGGACTCTGATGATGAGCCACTTGTCAGAAGGAAGAGGAAACAGACATCTGTTCACAAGAAACAGACAACGGAACAGACATCTTCCTCATAACCCCTACAACAACAGACGAAACTGCCGTCTAGCAAGAAAAGTAAAGGAAAAAGGGCGTTGAACCCTGATGAAACAATGACCAGTGAACAACTCAGAGTAGCACTGGCTGCAGGAGTGTTCAAAGACTCTGTAGAAAAAGGTGTCAAATGGGGAATAAAGCTGATTATAGTGGCATCAGATGAGGATGGAAACGTCCTTGCCTTAAGAGAATACAGAGAGAGAGGTCAGTTGAACAATGTAAACAGAGTTCCTGAAGAGGCGTGGATTTTATTTGAAGAATATTGCAAAAAACTGATGGCAGAGTTGGGTGAAACAGCAAAGGATATGTTCTACTCAGCCATCAAAAGGACTCCAGGGAATGAGGGAGGAGATGATGATGACAACGATCACCAATCTCTAGGAGGTGATGGCTTGGATAGGCAGACTTCATGGGGAGAGAAGTCATTTGAACAGACTTCTACTCTTCCTCAAGGATCTCCATCTAAGAGCAGGAGAGAACACCAGCAGCAACAGATAGCTGCGGAAGAGCAAACAGATCTTGAAGATCTTTATGCACCTGATCCAAAGGAGGCTGACATTTGAGTGCCTCCTACCATTCCTGAAGAATCTCAGAGCCCAAGAAGTCAAGCCATAAAAGAGTTTGATGTCACTTCAACGGATCTTTCTATCGATGTTCAACAGCATACTATTGCCGTAGCAGATAACCCCTCTACCCCAACAGACAACATTTCTCAGACAATCGAGAGCAGACTTCAAGCTCATAAGGAGAGAATCAAGAAGATGCTTGAAGAGTCTGAAGCGTGAATGGCTCAGCAGATTGCTACAGCTGCAAAAAAAATGTCTGATTTCGATTTCAGACTCAGACAGACTTTCAGTGATCTTAATAAACATATCAGAGATAAAGTGGTCAGCACTAATGATCACTTGGAAGAGCTGAAACAACTTCGGATAGCACTGTTGAAGACTTTTGAGCATGAAGCGGCCGTCGGGTCAGAGAGAGGAAAAGCTCAACAGAAGATCATTGATGAAATGAAGTCTGATAATGCCTTCATCAAATATGATAGGGAAGTCATCAGTGATAATATGAAGGAATTAAAGGCTTTTCTGGGGATTCTTCGTTCTGAAACAGACAGCATCAACAGTAATCTGCTCAACATTGATCAGATGACTACAAACACAAGCATAGAAGTGATGCCGATACTTCAAATGTTAAAAGAACAGTTACCTAGTTTCAGTTCCATACCCAAACCATAGTCCTAACCCTATTGATTTTTGTCAAAAAAAGGGGAGAAAGGAGTGAAAATGAGTAGGGTTCTTGACTAGGTTAGGGCTGTTATCTGTTTTGTTGATGTCTGATGTCTGATATCCATGCTTTCATGAAAAATTATATATGATATCTTTTTTAACTGATATAATGTCTGTGATTGTGCCGATTATAAAGTATTCTAACTAATATGACTTAGAACCTATGCTTATCCATAAAAAGTTTTTAACAACTCAAATAGGGGGAGATTGAAGAGGCGAATCAGACTCTATGCTTTGATTACTTTGTCTATCACTATTTATGATTTGTTGTGTCAAAATACTTGTTTATGTTCTATGCATATTCTATGTTATCAGACTCTATATCTCTAATATTAAACATCTGATAACCCTAGGAAGTGCTTAAGAAAGTCAGAGTTTGGTTCAAGATTTCCAATAAGAATCGAATATTGACCATTAAGCTTCTTCTGGGGGGGGGGGGGGGGGGGGGGGGGGGGGGGGGGGGGGGGGGGGG
>JAOVYX010016690.1:0-23978 GCA_035668315.1 Drosera spatulata
TCAAGGTAATTAATTAACACCTAATTTTCTCACCTAATCAAGATGATTAGGTCTAATTAATAGTTAATTAGGTAAATTCATTTAATAGTCTCAAAAGTAGGTGAGATTTAAAAAAAAATATCTGCACTCAAATATAAATACATCACTTTTAAAAGATAATTTTAATTATCCAATTATAATAAATCTACGATATTTCGTATTGGGATAGAAAATCAGCCTCATATGTAGGATTGTAACAACCTTACTGAGCGCGTACACCTTTTTCTTATTAGTAAGACGATTTTATGTACACCTTTTAACGTGACATGATCATGGTCCTCACGATAAACAAACACACGCACACAGAAAATGAGAAAACTGCCAACCACGTTCCCAAAACAAACTCCAAGATAGAGCCAATTAGCCAAGTCCGACCCTCGACCAGCATCGATCGAACAACAGGGAACGCAAGGAACCTTCCCTTTCTTTTCACGTGATACCTCTCTCCCCCGCCTCCAACGCTTTCTCATCGTGCATCCAGCTCCCTTTCACCCCCGCCGCCGCCGCCGTCGTTGCCGGTGTGGACATTTTTGGGAGAGAAGTGAACTCAGCAGAAACAAAAAGAGAGGTATGATGTGGAATCGCTTGACCTAGGGTTTCAGGGTTTCTGATTTCCGCTTGTCCTTTGATTTTCGACGCATAAGGAAACAGTGTGTCGTTGTTCCAACGGGGATAAGACTGTATATATCTGGAACTCTCCGACCCTGTCCATGACAAGAATACCTCGATCATGACTGTTGTTATTATTGATGTTTCGATTATTGGCACAGTGTTGTTGTTGGTGTTAATGATGATTAGGACGATTGATTTTTTGTTCGAGTGTGACAGATTCGTATGTCTATGTTGGTGATTCGAGGCTCGATGAAATGGCTGCTGAATCTGAGTTTCTGGGGGTAGCTGAGTTTGCGAACAGTTGCCCTCTTTGCGGAGATGTTGTGCTAGTGTGCTTAGGTTGATGTGAGCTTGGTCTTGGTTTTATAATTCCATGTGATTCTTTTGAATTGCTGTGTATTGCCGACATTTCTTGAGCTTTTTTCGGGTAAATGATGGCGGAAAATTAGCTTATGTGACCTGTTTGGTAGTTTGTCAGTCTATGCGCTTCACGCTTTCAAGGCTAAGGCAACCTCTTGAATAACCAAAGTGTGTGATAGGTTGAGCTTATAGCATACTTGTGTGTGTGTGTGTGATGATGAAACTGTGGAAGTGGCAATCATCTGGTCGATGTTCCCCGGTAGGGTTATGCGACTGCTGTGCTGTGCTTTACCTAGTTGATTGAATTGAACAACCAAGTTCTCCCTTCTCGAGAGTATTGTATGTATATGCTTCTGTCTTTTGAGCAATCGTGTCTTTTTTATTTCTTTCATGGGCTTATTTGTCCGAGATTTTCTGTGGTTAAGTTAACCTAAGCATCTGAGCTGAATTCGACTTAATAGTTCATGGAGATCCAAGTATACGCAGCATCCTATATGTAAGGACTTACTGCTGGGGATTAGGCGAACCTGGCCATGAATCATTTCAAGTACTGATTTGGGAATTGTGTTGTGGATACATTAATGTGCATTCCAATTTGAGTTTGCTTCAAATATCTCAAATGATTTCTCAAATTTGTTTTACCTACCTTAGCAGATGGCGAAGTTGTTCACGGTGTCTCAGTCGTCCCTACTAGTGCCACAGTTTCAAATACATCCAACGACAAGCAGGTGGCTGTCTGCTGCTCCTGCCTGCTCTCCGAGATTTCCTGTGACTTGCCATCTGAAATCTGTTTCTACATTGAAAGGCAATCACATGCATGTAGCATCATTCAAAGTCAGTCGTGCTCTTTTGCAGCAGACGACTCCTTGGAAGGGAACCAGTGCTGCATCCGATTTTGATACTGCAGATCTCTCAATAGAAGGGGAAGAAGTTGAGACTGAGGAAGCTACCAGTACTGGAACTGGAGATGGGTTTGGTGATGGCGACGGTGAATATCGTGGTGGCAGTGGTGGAGGAGGTAGCGGCGGTGATGGCAAAAACACTGGTGACGAAGGACCCGGGGAAAACAGTGGTGGTGACAAGAAAGCAAAAGCGCTGTCAGCGTCCCAAAAGTTGACTCTGGCCTATGCTTTACTAGTTGGACTTGGCGGGGCTATGGGATACTTGAAGACTGGAAGTCTGAAGTCTTTATCTGCTGGAGGACTGTCATCTCTAGTGTTATTCTTCGTCTACATACAACTGCCCACAAAGCCAGCTTTAGCATCATCAATCGGTCTTGGCATATCAGCTGCGCTCTTGGTTGTCATGGGTTCACGGTTCAAGAAGTCAGGAAAGGTATTTCCAGCTGGTGTGGTCTCACTAGTTTCACTGATAATGACCGGTGGCTACCTGCATGGGATTTTGCGGACAACACACTGATGTGTTGGGCGTCGTCTCGGTCGTCCTCCATCGAAGGTTGGCCCTGTGTTTATGTTTTGCTAATGGCCCTGTTATGTTGTTTCCAAGTCCTGTGGATACTTTGCTTCTGTAAGATGCAGAATCTTTTTGTATCCTAACTGTTCCTGGATTGTGATATGGTCACGTTTGTCGTCAGAACTAAATCTGTTATCTAACTTATCTGTATTGTCAGCTAGATCGGTTCTTTGAGCTCTATCATTCCAGTTTGTGAGAGATCTGTACAGGGGCTGTGAAATAACAACAATCACACAGGTGTTATCATAGACCGTGAAATATAAAAGTACATGAATTGTTACACCGTGATTAAAAAGACGGTCGGAATGACCATTCTTGTTGCTCTAATCACCCCTCTCGAATCTACACGGGTCGGCATTGTGGCCCCTGGTGCAATCTATGAAAATACTATCAGCCTCACAAAACGTGTGGCATTGCTTCCACGTACTTGCACCAAACCTCAATGGAACAACTTCTACACAGCTCCCATGAACTTCCATGGCTATGAAGCTCACAGCTTCCACTCCCTTTATCCTCCACAGACATTACAAGCTCTTCTTCAGCTACAACGTCTCAGCTCCACCTCGCTTCACCACTGTCGTTGCTCACTCCTCGGCGGACCGCATCTCAGAAGACGAATCCTCGGGTACTTATCAATCTTCACAGATTGTTCATTGATTTTCTCTCCATATAATCTATTTCTTCCCTTTACAGGACCTGCGACGTCGGCGAGGGCGCAGCTGGACCTGCTGTCGCAGCTGACATCGGCCAAAGAGAGCGATGAGAGAACGGTGGAGCGGAGAGGGTCGATTAAGGTTCAGCTGGAGCAGCTTGCTGGAGGCAGGGAAGGAGATTACAGCATTTTACTTGGAAAGAAGAACCTGAAGAAGGTGAGCGTGCAGTTCCAGACGATCTCGCAGAAGAGGAACATCAAGAGGCAGGCGTACCTGAATGAGGTGTCGAGGAGGAACGACTCCAGGTTCTTTGCCACTGTCGGCGCGTTTGTTCTTGTTCCTCCCATCGTGATACTTGGGATTGCCATTTTCACTGGATATGTGCAGCTCTTTCCTTGAAGGGGTTAGGGAAAGCAGCTGTTGATGAACTGTTGTGAATGGAAGTTCAAATCGGTGTAAAGGTTCCGTTGATTGCGATTGCGATTGTGTATCCGTTGATTGTTGTGAAAATGGTTATAAAGATCGCCAAATGACCTAAGTCTACTCGAAATCCAATACGAAAATGTTCAGTTGTTAGTTGTTACCTATATGAACTATAATGGTAGAGAAAGGCAACTTAATCGATTCTGTGCTTATTTGTCATGTTTTTAAGGCTCAATGATGGTTTAAGGGAGACGGAAGCGTCTAACGAGTGGCATAGGCGACACTATGGTGTTCGCTTGGCCATGCCAAGGCGTACAGGTACAGTCGACGTTTATCTGAGATAAGAGGTGCAGAAGCTTGAGCAGAGTGAGTGCTGGATGCCTGCATTTCATCTGAAGTGGTTAAAGTGGATTACCTGGAGCATCCTACGAATTCCGACTTGGAATGTAATGTCCAATGCGTAACAACTCAAGCTAAACAAGCAGGATCACCCTACTGCTGCGTTTTTGGATCACAGGAATGGTATTGAGATGGAATGAAATGCAGTATTCATATGGAATGAAGATCGTAATAAAATAAGCTATTCCATTCCATTAGAGTTGTTTTGGTTGGGTTTTTTGAATTGAAAATCTAAAAAATTGAGTAATTAATTTAATTTAAAATTTAATTAATTATTTAAAATCAATATTTAGAGTAAATTCCTCTATGATACATGTTTTACAAAATAATTCTCATTTGATACAATCCGGTGAAATATTTTCCATTTCATACATTCTCCTTTAATACACGCTGTCTTTGTTCTCTTCTCCTTCGTCTCCTCCGCGCCACCTCTCTCCGCCTCCTCTCCCTCCTCTCCACTTCCACCACCTCTCTTCATCCCCTCTCCCTTCACCCTCACCTCCCCAAGCTCATTCATTCCTTCATTCAATCTATCAAATTCTATCATCATTGATTTCCAATCACATTCTTCATTTTCGATTCCCTTCAAAAATCCAGATTTCGATCTCATCTCATCACTACCGTCGATCTCATTGCCCTAATCTCATTCGAGGAACATGCGGTGGATCATCTCTTGTTCCGATCATTTCTGGTCGCGATGATTGTGAGGAATCTGTGAGTGAATTGATCCGTGTTCGATTCCGAGGGTTTTGATCAGCGATCGGACGAGGATGATGTTGATTTTAGGTTTCTCATTGCTTTGAGTGTGTGAATTTGCGGATTGTGGAGAGATATGAGGAGTGAGAGGAGGAATGGTGGGAGTTATGGAGATGATTTGAAACAGTGCGCATGTATTGTGTCAAAGAGTGCATCTATATTGTGTCCTTAAGTCGTTGTTCTTGATTGCTACAGACCAGGGATGGATTTGCTGCTGGGAAAGATCTGATTTTGACTATGATGTCTGTCATGGGAGAGGAGCAGATTTGTACCCTTAAGGACATCGGGTCGAAGTAGCTGTGCTTGGCTTCAATTGGGTCACCACATGATGAGGTGTTACGTTCTTGAGCATGTCTGGAGGTTTCTTGTAAGGTTCTTTGTTGACGAATGCTGTTTTTGTGGAGGAAGTCGCGGTGTGGATGCTTGTTTTGTGAAGTTCTTGTTGGGTGTGTGGAAGACTTGTGATGTAGAGGATTGAGTTTGTAGATATACGTAGTAGTCCAGTGTTGTCCAGTTTGATGGTGTTTCGTCACAGGTGTAATGTTGATTATGTGATGTTTGTTGTTGGGCGTCGAACTGTGTTGAGTTTTAGTTGTAGTCTTGTAGAGGAGGCGGTTGATAGTACTTGTCCCCTCCCCCCCTCTCTCGAATTGGGGAAAAATTAAAACGGTGTGTCTGTATTGTGTCAAACAGTGCGCATGAAGGTTTGATGAATGTTCAGGCGTACTATTTGTAACAGTACGTCGCCTGAAGGGTTGATGAGTGCAGATGTGGTTGTTATTCCGTGTAACTTAAAATTATATGTAATGGGAATTATTTTTACTTATTATATGTGTTGGGAAATATTTTGGATTTTTTATGGTTTTTGAGAATTTTCCCCAATATTTAAGTAATGATTTAATTAAAAAATTAAAATTTCTATATTCATTTTTGTTTTTCATTTTAAAGCTTAATTTCTTAGCTTTAATTTATTTAATTCATTAATTATTTTTTATATTTTATTTTCGTATTTTATTTTCGTTAATTATTTATTTTACTTTAATTATTAAAACTTAATAATGATTTTAATATTAAATTAAATTTTATTTTAAAAATTGTATAACTAATTTAATTCAAAATTAATTAATTTATTAATTATAGATCAATATTAAAGTAAAGTAATGATTTTTAATTAAAAATTAATATTATTATATTGGTTTTTGTTTTTCATTTTAAAGCTTAATTTCTTAGCTTTTATTAATTTATTTAATTAATTAATATTAATTTGGTATTTTTGTTATTTATTTTATTTTATTTGAAATGTTATAAAATAATAATGATATTAATATTAATAATTTAATTTTCAATTTAATATAATTTTAATTTTTATATCACATTAAATTTTACAAAACTTTTATTTTATTTTTAATTTCATATTTAGTTTTGGGAGTTTTAATCATGATTTCAAAAAAATAAACAAAAATGATTCCATTCTTTCCATGAATAAGCTAATCCTTAGGGGTAACTAAGGAATGAAACGAAGGGGTGAAGAAAGAATATGATTTCGTACGGAATATTCCATTCGGATAATATATGCAAATCAAACACGATTTTTTTGTTTCATCGGAATATCCTATTCTATTCCTTCTTCTATTCCATCAATCCAAACATTACGTACGAGTTATGACTGTGGAATGTAATGTCTCCTTTAGTTACACGAATCTTGTTTGTCGTGAATCATTACTTCCATCTATTGATAAGAGAAGGAATTCAACGAAAATATCATTTAAACATATTTTTTTATTAAATGAAGATAACAACATTAGATTTGGAATTATATACGAAAAACTCACCATTTTTTGTTTATTTCATGACAACATAAAAAGTGAGTGGTGCAATAATCTCTCGGAAGATTACTACAATCACACTAATTTCAGTAATTTTTCTCATCTTACCAAAACATTTTTTTTTGGCCTTCCATCACATACTACAAAATTCGAAATGAGACATGAGTAATGCATGCTAAACTCTCCACACACCTCCTTGTTAAACCCTCAAATCGAACTACTCCAAACCCGAAAACCCTAACCCTAATCCTAACCGACCATCCCTCGGCGCCGCCCACCGCCTCACCTCACAATGACCTTCACCTGATCTCCGGCGACTCAAAAATGGCTGGAGCCTTCAAGCCGCAGGGATCCTTCACGGTGACGCCGTACAAGGTGTCGCTGTGCGTGCTGATCCAAGTGTACGGATCTCCCGGAGAATTCATCCTACCCAATTCCTTCGCCTCCGTATCCCAGCACAATCGGTTCGGTCTCTTCTTGCTCGCCTTGACCAAGGTGCGTGAAGGGAGACTGTGAAATGAGCATTTTAGCTTCTTTTTTTTTTTTTTTTTTTTTAATTTTGAATGGAATTGGTGATGCTTGAAGAGAAATTAACTAGTCGCAATTTTACGTTGGTACACCTGAGCAATAAAGTAAATCGCGTTATGAATGGTTCGTGGGACTAACAAACGTAGTTTTATGAATGATTGTCGTGAAACACTGATGATAGTTTAAGTTGTGTGATTAAATCCTGGGCCAAAACGGAAATTTTGTTGCATTATTATGACAAGTGACGAAGCTGATCAAAATGTGTGTTGAACAGTGGAGTTATTATGAAATATTCTAATTTTTTTTGAGACGGAGGGGGGATGATTTATTGGGTTGAAATGTTGAGTTTGGTTCTGTATTTTTCTGTTCTAAGTTTTTTTTAATTGTTTCCTAGAATAACGAGTCTGTAACTGGGTTCCTGTGGCTTGGGTAATGACAATTACTGTTGCATAGAGGAAATGTGTGGGGGAAGAGCGAGTGAGATGATGTGTGGAAACTAGAAAGGATAGAAGTAGAGAGTGGGTTTGTGGGTGTTGTAGATGGAGAGGGGGCATTACAAAGGGCAGTGTTCGGCATTATCAATATCATGGATAACATCTGAGACAAGACTTTGCGGATTTGTGAGAGTTTGATTCGAGAAACAAAGAGAAAATGTATTGTTCTTATGGAGATGGGATACATCGTATCATAGTGCTAGAATGGGAGCTAGGATAAGTGTACTTTCCATTTCTATGTTTGCTTACTCCTTTCACTAAAACGGGTTCAGGTGTTTTGGATAAAAAGACCACCAAATTCCTCTGCTATATGGTTCCTAGTTTTCTGATAAAGTTTTATTAGGATCCCGATTCTGAAATGGACTCGTCATTTCTTTGTAATGGCAATTTTTGGTTGTTACGAGATCCGTTAATGGAATCCCTCTCAAGAAGTTTTGGTTGGGGAAACATGCTGATTGTAGTTAAGGATGTTAATCGGTGCGGATTCGGTTATTCGGTTCGATTTTAAGCCGGTTTCGATTTTGAGAGGCTAAACCGTAACCGAACCATTTATTAATCGGTTAGGTTTTCAAAACCGTAATCATTTATTATTCGGTTACGGTTAATTGGTCTTTCAAATCGGTTACGGATAAATGGTTAAAACGATTTTTCACCGGATATGATAACCGGTTTAGTCACATGGTAACCGACTAAAAACAGACTAAAAACTGACTATAATTACAAACATAATCTGATACCTGCCAGTCTGCCACTATCACAAAACAACCATAAAAGTTACTACCATAACCCATAAAAATTACAACCGTATATATTACATTACCAGGTACAAAACAACCGTAAAAAGTTACAAAACAAAGTCCATAAGGACCATAACAGCAGCAGAAAATGCTCCAAAGTCCTAGCATAACAATTCATAAACAACAAGAAGAAAGTCCGTAAAACTAGGACATAACCATAAACAGCAACAGTAGCATCAAAGTCCATAAAAGTTACGTAATGAACATAACAGCAGCAGCATTGGAACTCAAATAGCACCATAACAATGACTTATGTCAACATCAGGCCAAACACCATAACAGCAACAGCTCCATAACAGGCTAACAGCTGCTTGTGGCTCCATAATTGACACATAACAGGCTACCAGCTCCATAACAACTACTCCTCCAAAGCTCTAAGTTCCATAAATATCAACACATCATCCTTCATCGCTAGAGATCTGTACATATTACATCAAATTTTAAGCATGAATTCTAAGAATAGTAATTGATCGTATTTAGATTTTACATTGATTACCTGCCAAAACTTCACAAGGCTCTTCAACAGAGCTAGACACTTGAGAATGAATAGGGGTAGTCGTAGTACTAGTACTTGTAGTTGGTGGAGTTAAAATTACATCGCTTAAAGCCTCGAATAATTCCTCGCTCATTTCATCAGCTAAAGTCACAAAGTAAAGGTGATCAAGATTAGAAACAAACCAAAAATACGATGTACAACAAGATTAAACATTGAGAAAAATTAATAGAAAAGATGTTACCTCCATAATTTACATCGTGCATCCAATCACGCAAGCATAGCAAGGCCTTAACATTCTTTGGAAGCAACCGACTTCGATACTTATCAATGACCCTTCCATCGGCACTAAAAGAAAACTCTGAAGCAACGGTAGATACCGAAATAGCCAAAATATCACGAGCCAAATTAGGAAATTGACTCTCAGTTGCCTTCCAATATGCTAGGATATCATATCCTTTAACCTATTGTTTTCTGGGCTCTTTAAGATATTGATCCAATTCTGATTTATCTTTAATGCTGCTTTTCTTCCGCTTTTCCCAACTTGCAAATGGATCCTACAAAATCATCATCAATCGAACTAAGAAGCAGGCTACAAAATCATATTAGCTATTTCATTTTGATAATGAGACCAGCTCCTATAAGTTAACTAAGAGGCAGGTTACAAAATAGGTCCCAAAAGCATGTCACAAGCAGCTCCTATAAGATAACTAAGGAGAAGGTCGCAAAAATAGGTTAGAAAACATGCTACCAAAGCCGGTCACAAGCAGCTCCTATAAGTTAACATATATTTCACAAGCAGATCACAAAAACAGGTTACAAAAACACATATTTTAACAAGCAGGTTGCCTCATCAGATGGGTCCAAATTATCAGACGACCATTTCTCTTTTGGCATGCTTTTGTACTCCTCATAAAGTTGCTCCAAAGCTGACCTTACACGCTCAACAGTTAGAGAGTTTCCATCATGCATCTTTTCATATGAAAACTCGATAACTTCCAGCTTATAACGTGGATCCAGAACCACCGCAACAGATAAGATCATTAAGTAGTCCTCCCAATATTTCTTAAATTTTTCTCTCATTGCAGAAACTATCTCTTGCATAAAACCTAGCTCGTATAAAGTGTCGTCATTCAAGATCAAATGAACATCCACCACACTTCGAAAATACAAATTAGTCGTAGGATACATAGACCCAGAAAAAATCTTTGTAATCTCATCAAAAGGCTTCAAAAATCGGTTTACCACACCAATTCGATACCAATCTTCAGTGTAAGGACAACACCTATAGTTCGAATCAAGACCTTCCAAGTCCTGAAAAGCGGATTGATAATACAAAGCATCATCTAGCATTTGATAGGTGGAATTTCACCTAGTGTAGACATCTCCGTGCAATCCTCTTGTAGACACAATTCCTACATTTTCACAACTTTTCAAAAACTTCACCTTCCTTGCTTGAGAACTTTTCATGAACTTCACACTATCTCGAACCTTCTTAACAGAAGAGTGCTATCAGGTTAAGCACATGGCAACAACAACGAACATGAAAAAATTCTCCTTTATACGCCAACGCCTTCTTCTTGTTCATGTTCCCCTTCAAAATACTCACAAACAAATCATTAGAACTAACATTATCCATAGTAACACAAAACAATCTTCGGTCGATTCCCCACTCAGTCAATATATCTTTCACAGATGTAGCTATGGATGCACCGGTATGTGGTGGAAACAAAATGGTGAACTTGATCAATCTTTTATGCAAAACCCAATTTCTACCAATGTAGTGGCTAGTGACAGACATATATCCATTGTTAGAAATAGAAGTCCACAAAGTGGTGGTCATGAAAATCCTTCCTGCAGCATTATTCATGGCATCATGAATACTGGTCTTTTCTTTCTTAAACATCTTTTGGATATCATTCAAAAGAGTGCCTCTACTAATAGGATTGTAGTGCGGATACAAGTATAAAAGCAACTTCCTAAAAGCTTCATATTAAATAAAGTTCAAAGGAAGTTCATGCCTCACAACCAAAGTCAATATCATTTCCCTCGCAGCATCACCATCGATCTTGAGATCCCTCAATGCCAACATTCCTTCCGTTTTTTCCATCAACATCTGATTTATGCCTTTGTTATCACATTTAGGACACTTTTTCATGTGGTGGTTCAAACTAAAGGTTCCATTTTTCCTAGGATCAGCATTGAATAATTGCAAACATTTCTTACATCGTGCTTTCGGCTTACCATCAGGGCTGTCCTTAGCTTCAATAAGCAAAATCCATGTCCAATAAGCCGCTTTTCGCATCCTAACCCTTCTTTCAATCTGCTTAGAGTTTGATTCTCCATCTCCTTTTTCTTCAACATCAGTCGCTGGATTTGAAGAGGACGATTGTTGCGATATGGAGATCCCTTCATTTGACTCTATCAACTCCATAACATCGTTAGCAGTTCTAGATTTTATCACAAATAGCTGTGAGACAAACCGGGAAAAATTTACTAATCGATGAAGATGAATGAAATTGCATACAGTTGTTGAACATGAGAATTCAAAAATTACAAATCGATCCCAATGTAATCGATCCCAAAGTAACTGATCCCAAAGTAATCGATCCCAAAAATTACAAATCAGTGAGTATAAGAATGAAAATATTCGATCAATTGTTTGTAAAAAAAAAAATCGATTAATAATTCGACACCTATGGAGGAGAGCTTCAGAACTCACATAATCTGTGGGAGAATCAGACTTGTTGAACACGAGAATTTACAACTGGTTTCGTCTGCGTACGAAATTCACAATCAGACTTGTGGAAGAGAGCTTAAGAGCTCACGCATGAAATTCATAAGAGAATCAGACTTCGTCTACGTACGGTTGATTTCATCGCATGATTTAATGAGCAATTAGAGAGTTGGATTATGGAATTAGGGAGTTGGATTGTAGAATTGCTCAGGTTGACGGCAGGAATGAATGAGGAACAAAGGAAGGAAGAAGAGAAGTCAATAACTAGGGTTTGACGTAAGTGGGATATTTAGTTATATAACTTTAAACGGTTTCTTATTCGATTTTGTTATGCGGTACGGTCATATGCGATTATTCGGTTATTAATCGGTCAAAACCGACTGTTAACCGATACAAAACTGCACTGAACCGAATAAGCAATCGGTCACAAATTCAAAACCAAAACTGTATCGTTTAAATAATAGGTTAATCGATTTTGGATTTCGCGATTCGGTAAACGATTTTTTATCTGTTTTAACATCCTTAATCGTAGTAAGTTGAGGATTCACTAATTACTACTCCATGATTCTTTACTCTCCAGTCTCCACTCATCTTCCATTCTTCCCTCAAGTTGCTGCATATAAATTGATGTATTTTGATACATTTCTTGTAGAGATTCACATCCGTTTTCTTTCCCAGTTTTTGAATAAAGTGTTATCCCTGTATTAGATGGGTAATATCTTTGTTTATATATTTCTGTTGTCTGTTTGTTTCGTTACTTCTTGATGAATGTATTCATGCATGCAGTCTTGCGACGATATCTTGGAGCCAAAGCTAGAGGAACTCGTTTCTCAGTTGAGGAAGATTGGTGGATTACTTGATCTTCACTTACACAACGATTTGATTAGAACATTGACATCATTTGTATCACCTGATGATTTGTTCAACTTTTTCAGTGAACTGCGAGGTGATTAGTAGTCGTTGTTGCTGTAGTGCTTTGTCCATAACTACTTACAGTTTATGCTGTTTTATAGCTGTGCTTCCTGGATTATATATTCTGTTATGTTTGTGCTACAGCTGAAAAGATTCAATGGTTGTTTACTGTAGGCATTGTCGGGGGGTCGGACTCGGGTGTTATTGAGGATGACCAGATAAGTTTGGACCCTTGCAGCAACTTGGGGAAATTCCTTCGCCGCTGCATACTTGCCTTCAATGTGTTAGCATTTGAGGTATTGAGTTGATTAAGTTTGCAAAACCACGCAGTTATCTCACAGCATATATCATAAATATGTTCATTCTTGAATTTATTTTTACATTTTTTCCATTCAAAAGGTAGCGACTTGGGATTGAAGCTAATGGTAAAAAAGAGAACTTGGGATTGAAGCTGTGCCCTTGCCCAAGAGTGTGGCTAACTAATTCCTGTTATGAAATATTGCTCTTTGATGAATTATTGGAGTTCGGTTATGTTGCTATCATTACTACATTTTTTTTAGTTATGGCTCCTTTCTTACTTATAATGTAGAAGAATGCTTCTATTCTTCCCTCAGTGATGTATGATTTACTTTTTGATCGAATAAATCTCTACAATTAATTTCTTTTATTGCATTTTGCAGTGTGTTTGCCATTTGTTATCGAACATAGAATTATATTGCAAAGAGATTACGCTGGTTTCTCGTTCAGGACCATTTCATTCTGGTGATTCTCAAAATGAATTTAAAGGACTATCGTACTATGAGAGCATGGAGTTGGAGAACATTTCTTACGAGAACATCAGGTACAGAGCTGAAACTGGATCAAAAGCAAAAGTTCTGCCATTTCATTTGCATGCACCGAAAGCCATCACTTGGTTGGCAGAAGGTACATGCTGATTTCTGCCTCCAGGTTGCCAATGTATTTCTTTCTCTCTCTTTACTCCATACTTGTTGGTGTCTCATATTTGATGAACCATTTCTCTCTTTATTTCGGAATAGCAGTGGAATTATAAAGGGAAATGTGTATGCAGTTGTAAACCCACATGACACCAACCTTTGCTTTACGTTTCTTGTGGGGATTTAGCTGGTGCTAAAATCTTGAGAGGCAGGGTGTTGGTGTGGTCTACAAATAAGTGATAAGCCTCTTAGTGAATGGCAACTGGTGATACAGAGTTACAGTTAGTTATAACATTGAAGCTCATAGTCATAGCTGGGGGGAATTGTGCTGTTGAAGAGTAAATAAGGGGAAGAATGGTTGTGATTCAGTTGGAATCACGAAGGACACAAGGGGCTCCTGTGAGAAGAGTCCATATGATTTGTGTATAAGGCAAAAGGCGTAAACGAAAACGGAAAAACATTTGTACTATGTCATAAAACAGGATGTGGTATGACGCTACTTACTTGGATAGATGTTATTTACTGTGTAAAAATGGCATTTAATGCCTAAATTGATTAGTGTACGCTGATAGTTCTGTCAGTCATGATGCTGACCATAAAGTCAGTGGGTTTGAGGAACTCCGCTTATCTTTTTAATTGCAGATGTTCGGTTTGCTCCAAAAACTGAAGAGGGAGCTCATTTTTCACTCTCATCAATTTCTGATGCAAAGGTCTCCAATGAAAGCACAGGCATGTTCTTACGCGCAAACTGGCAAATGCAAGGATACTTCCTTAACCGGGCTGATCAGATTGAGATGTGTGTCTTCTGCTTACTTGATGATACTTAAAGCACAGCTTTCTTTGCATAATCATGATTATAAATTAATACCATCTTCTTGCTTAACTGTATTGCGGTCTCTTGTTGTCGTACAGGGATGGCAGCTCGTTTTTGTTCAACACTCTTGAAGCCGTTCTACGTCAGCTTCTTAAATTGGCACCAGACTTGCATAGGGTGAGTTTGCTTGATAATTTTTGTCATATGCCTTGTTTGATTGTCAGAGGGATGCATACAAACAATAATGAAATGGAGTAAGGTGGAGAGAACAGGAATTGGGATTTTTCTACATCCTAAGCTATCGTTTTTTTTTTTTTTTTGGGATCCCATGAACAGTTTGCCAAATCACTCTTGCCATGTAGCATGATAGCATGGCTAAGGAGTTCAAAAAGTTGCTTTAATGCTTTTCTAATTTGATTTCATCAATTCGGTGAATTGTCTTTGATTTGTTGGTCAATTTTTGCTAAAATGTTGCTGTTATTTTCTTTTTCTTATGACATGCAGGTGCATTTCTTGCGGTACATGAATAACCTCTATCATGATGATTTTACTGGGGCTCTGGAAAACCTCCATCGTTACTTTGACTATAGGTGGATCTTCCTCTTGCTTTTCTTTGTCTGGACACACTGGATAGTTGGCTTACTATCTTGACATCAAGCTTGTTGCTGTTTCTTTTATCTATATTATCAAAATATTTTCCTAAATCTTCTAATGCGTGGTATTTTCTTGCTCTGCCACTCCGAAGATTTGCAAAATGATCTTCAACAGTGTTGACAATTTGGGTGAAAGTGATATTCCATCCTCTCTTGCTTTCTTGCAATTTCTAGGCATATAAGGAGACTCATTTATTATATGATCAAACTGAGATGGAGGTGCGGGTAAGGTAAATTGAGATTGAGGTGCATTGAGAGTAAAAGGAAAAAGGGTCGATGATTGCAGATGGGCTCAGGTTTATTGTGTCCTTTTAGTGGTGCTTATTACCCGCAGAACAATTGTTCTGTTTATTTGTATGGTACATCAGATTGCCTTTTTTATGATATATTGTAATTGCTAATTATTCTGTTCCCATGATGGAGTTTGAATGAAGAGTCAGAAGGTCGCTTCCAACTGGCAATTGCATATTCGTTGCCCCTAGTGCTACTACTTTGTGTTGATTGTTTTTCTTATGTCTTGAATAGAGGTTTTATGCATAATGCAGACAAGTCACCAGGGAAGATAGTTTTGTTGAAATTGAACTAATTTAATGAACGTTTTGCATTTAAAGCGCAGGGATGGAAGGATTTGATGATGTTTCACCTCTTCCTGGCTGTAATGTTTTGGGGAGACATGAAATAGCTCTTCTATGCTTAGGAATGATGCACTGTCACTTTGGGCACCCTAAACAAGCTCTGGAGGTAGCTCTTCTGATAAACACTAAGCTGTTGTAAAGAAAGCAAATGTATGCTTCTTTGAACATACTTAGCTTGCTCAAATGATGTGCTTTGACAATGTTCAGGTTTTACTAGAAGGTATCTGTGCTTCACAACAGGTAATCATCCCCTTTCATTTCTCTGTAAAGGCTAACTATGTTCAGGTTAATTTTCTTTCTATTCTCATTACCAATTTTGTAACCGTACATAATTTTTGCTTTGGGCAGCGCAACAATGATACTTGTCTTTCCTACGCATTAACAGCTATTTGCAATCTTTTGTCGGATTTCGGTGTAAGAAGAATCACTGGAGTCCTTGGATCTTCGTACTCCCCTGTGACTGGAATGTCTAGTTCCTTGAACATCGAGCAACAACTGTATGTCTTGCTAAGACGGTCCATAAGTAGGGCTGAGAGTCTGAAGTTGGCACGACTAGTATCAGCCAACCATCTTTCCTTGGCCAAATTCGACATGAGGGTAAGAGATTCTGTAACTTTTTATTTGTGATCTTCATACTCTTAATTTTATATACCTGGATTTGAAGTTATTGTGTTTTAATATGTAATTGTAATTCTCTGAGTAATATGATCAAGCTACACAAATGTGAGCGGTCTTGACTCTGCAATTTGAAGCTCCCTCATATTGCTTTTTGTAGAGTAATTCCAAATGAAGCTGGAATAAATGGCTGAATTTCTATTTTCTTCTTTCCTGTGAGTTTATGGGAGTTTGACATCATTATTTTTTGTGCTCGGGTCTTGCTGTCCTGTGGAGTGACTCATTAGATGAGGAAGTTTTGTTGAGCTTAACTGCATCTTATTTTGGTTTCGTTATTTTTCAGGTTTGATTTCATTAATATGATTTTTGGAACACCCAGAACCACTGACTGTGATATGTGCATACATCTCAATAGATCTAGGTTGCTTTGTTTCATGTTATTGTCAGCAGGACTGCAGGATCGTTACTTAAATTAGCCACTTTTCAGTTTGTTGTGTCCTGAATTTACCACCGCATGTTTAACCCATCACACTTATTTTCCTAGGTTGTTTCACGTTTCATATGTTTACATGTCATTCCACTAGAACTTGGATCCGGTGCTTTGGGAGTGATATATATGTGGGCACTAGTGTCATGACTTACCTCATTATGTTATAATTGTAAGATATACTAAGAAGTAAGAACAACTAAAAGATGTTCTAAAACATTACATGATTTGGAGTTAAAAAAGGATTTACATTCGTTACAGATTGTTTATGTTATGCCTCTCAAATAAGCAGCCCCATCCTGGTTTGTATTGTCGTATTAAAACCATGTGTTTTAATTGTCAGCTAAAATGATGTGTTTCTATTGATAACTCATGAAGTTCTGCTCCTACTGATTAGTTGTTTTTGTCTTTCAATGATGTGTTCATAGTGGCTTCTGCCTAAACAGAAATGCTTATAGTGTTGCCTCTCTAGCCATATGGTCTAACATAGTTGATGACACCATCATGATTTGCAGCATGTTCGGAGACCTTTGCTCTCATTTGGTCCTAAAGCTTGTACCACTCTTAGAACATGCCCGCCAAATGTGATTAAGGTAAAATAAGCAAGCACTCATTTTCTCCTCCTTTCAACGTCTTAGTGTTAGAGATATGGCCTACTCATCTTACCTTTTGGCTCATGTATTAATGCTGCAGGATCTGAGGCTAAGCTCTCATGTGATTTGCGAATTTGGCTCCGAGAGCTCTATGACTGCAGTGGAAGGTGCTTTTAGCACAGCCTGGATAAGAAGTTTAGACAAAGAAACTGATTCAACCGTTTTCAGTTTAGAGAATGGGTTTCAGAATTCTACAGATGCATTTGAAATTTGTGCTCCACCTTGCTCAATTCCCCGGTCAGTGCTGCAACTTGTTGGGTCTTCGTTTCTACTTCGTGCTACAGCTTGGGAGACCTATGGCAGGTAACTTCAAAATTATCTTGCCCAGGTAGTAATGCAAGTAGTTGTGTTAACTTCATAACTTATTATAATGCTTCTCTTCAAGTAGTTAAGTATTCTAGCTGTTTTCCTGATTTTCCGTATCATGGTAGGCTTCTCTATTCAGTTCCATATGACATGTAACTGTCAAAATCAATCACTGCCAGTCAACATGATCGTTTTCCTTAGGTGTATGCCAACATATTATAATGCTTCTCTTCAAGCAATTAAAATGTTCCTACTGTTTTTATAACTTACATCATCATGGTCGGCTTCTCTTTGGGAGACAGTCTATCGGTTGTCCACAACAAAGACAAAATTGTATATATCTTGCCATGTTGTTGGTGATGATGTTGTCATTCAACTTCATTAACTTAAGTGGGTGTATTCCATTGATTGTTTGGATTCCTATAAAGAGTTACTTTTTCAACACTCAAACTTGCTCGCTTTTCCAATTCTTGTCCAGTCCATTCAGCGCTCCTCTTTTTTCTTCCCCCATTATAGATGAACTATCTGATAAAGTTAATTTTGCCTCCATCTTGCGGGAAAAAAGCCGATGTCTTTAATGCTATTTCTTTAAGCCTGTTTAAATAGCTGATATGGAGAATGATTCATTGAGCATTTGTCTTGTATATCTATCTTAGCTTTATTTTCTTAATACAAGCAGCTCAACACTGGCTCGCATGAACGCTCTGGTTTATGCCACTTGTTACGCTGATGGTTCTAGGTAAGTTTTAGCTTTGTTTTTGGGGAGACACAAATGGATAATGTACTCCAACAAAAGTTGACGTCTCTTTGGTTCATGGTCCTGCTAGTATGGATGATGTGGCCATGGGATATGCAAAGCTTGTCCAACATTTAGCAATGCACAAAGGATATAGAGGTAAGATATATGGACTTGCAGACTTTGTATTTCATCTGCACGTAGATTGTAATTTTTCTTGGGGTTGTTTGCCATCATTTTTGTATAAGATATATGCTTGGAAAATATATGCAAAGGTGCACTTATTATGTAATATGTTTTATGCAGAGGCATTTTCTGCTTTTAAAATAGTGGAAGAGAAGTTCCAAGGTAGTCCAAAGTCACGGATTTCGAACTTAAAACTGCAGCTGCTCCATGACATTGCCTTACATAGGTAGTTCTAAGCATTGATCAAATAAAGCATGTACATATGTTGTATTTTAAGCTTGACCGTATTTCACCTCTTATTGTTTTTTCATTGCATCCTCAATTCTTGTTCAGGGGTCACCTGCAGCTTGCTGAACGAGCCTGTGATGAACTTAGCGTTTTGGCGTCCCCTGAGACAGGCGTGGACATGGAACTGAAGACTGAGTCAGGCCTTCGTCGGGCTCGTACTTTGCTTGCAGCAAAGCAGTATCAGCTGGTGCGGTTTCCTTGCTTATCTTTACAAGCTCTTGTTATTCCTTCCAAAAGGAAGAAATATCACTGCTATAAATATATATCTACGACCATTTGCTTTCTTTATTTTGGAAGATTCTATTCCAGTTGCTTTGTTGAGCTGTGTGGTGTTCTTCAGCAATGTGTGTGGCATTATTCTATTATGGCTGTGATTCTAGATGATGGCTCTGGCCTTTAAACATTATCTACAGTTCTACACCAAAATTCTTGCTCTGTCTTTCTGAATATGTTGCTTCGTATATGTTATTTGTCATCAGGCAGTAACTATTGTCACAATACAGCGAGTTTTGATACCTTAAATTCGCGAGGAATTTTTTCCGCTGAACCTCAAAATTTTGGCACATGATCCCAACTTATCTCCTTCAGAGGGCTACGTGTTCCAATACTGTGTGAGGATGCTATACTAAAAAAGGATTTCAGTAGAAGACAGACAAAATATTTTAGCTTCTTAACGTAGATCATTCCATGTGTTTTTTTAGGAGTATTTATTTATTCTAAAGCAAGTGAATTTCAGTGTTTCAAGCCAAGAAACCAGATTAGCCTGCAGCTCTTACTGTTCAAAGGATTACTCCCTGCAATCAATTTGTATTCCTTGTTTCATGCAATTGTGTGCATGTTTCATTTGGGTTTTACTGTTTTAGTTTGTTGCTGCTTTAAACCGATCTAACGGGATTCTTTTTCAGTAATGAATTTGGTTGCTGCTGCATTTATCTTCTGCAACAATTCAATCGAACCCAATAATTTTTTGTGCCTACCCTCACAGTTTATGGTCCTTGCAGGCAGCACAAGTTGCAACTTCCGTTTCTGCCATGTGTTACGAGTTCAATATGCAGTTGGAAAATGCAGCAGTCCTCCTCTTGCTTGCTGATATCCATAAGGTATCATTAGATTAATGTTCCGTTGATGCAGCTCTGATAAATGTCCCCAAACTGAACCTCTGACCGATCCACATTGGTCTAGTTAAAATAGATCAAAAGAATAAGATTTCCTAGGCCTTGTGCACCTTTTTAAGTCGTTGCTATGCTACCTTTTATGGCATTGGAATTTTTCAGGTCCGTATACTTTGCTTGATGGATTTGAATTTTGTATTGATATCACAGAGATCAGGGAACCCTGTCCTCGGCCTCCCATATGCACTCGCAAGTCTTTCATTCTGCCAATCTTTGAATTCGGACCTTCTGAAAGCATCAGTCAAGCTAACATTAGCGGAGATTTGGCTTGCTCTTGGAACATGTGAAGCAAAGAGAGCATTGAGCCTTTTATATGGGGCTTTCCCCATAATTCTTGGCCATGGAGGCTTAGAGCTTCGTGCTCGAGCACACATTGTAGAGGCGAAATGCTATCTTGCAGATACGAAGTATTCAGGTAACTAATATGTTCATGCTTGCACATGTCTTTTACTTTCTTGGTGATCATTGGAGTCCCTTTCTCCTTTTCACTATTCGCCTTTGGTGAACTAACTGATTTCATGAATTTTTCTAGTGTTTAATGAACCTGAAGTTGTGCTGGATCCTCTGAAGCAAGCATGCGAAGCTCTTCAAGTTCTACAGGTAAAGGAACTTGCGCGGCATGGCACACTGTTTGTGATAAATCTATTTTGGTCGGTTTGCGTCGCCTATGATCATGGTTTGCGTCGCATAAAGGGTATTATGTGTATATATTTGCAGTACCATGAGCTGGCTGTGGAAGCTTTCTACTTAACGGCAAAAGTCTATGATAAGCTGGGCTACATGGAGGAGAGGGAGAAAGCCGCAGCATCGTTCAAGGAACACACTCTTGCACTAAGAAATCCCACAATTTCTGAGGATGATTATTTGTACGAGTTATTGCAATGAAGGTCACGTGTCGATAACTCAGGACTACTGAACAAACAAACTGCGAAACTGCTCCGTAGATAAATGGTGGCTCCATCTCTCACTCTGTCTCAGGCAAAGCCGCCGGATCATTCTTGCCAAAATGTTAGCGGATGCACACCGAAGGTTTTCGCTGCTATGAAGCTTGGCTGATTACTCTATTCGGTGACCATCACAGCGCGGACATTAACAGCTATTCTGCCTCGGAGGTGCTCCAATTTCAGCTGCTCGTTGTATTAACCTGTTAGTTGCAACCACTGTTCGATTAGTGTTTTCGGAGCTTGGGGAAGTTCCGCTTGGAGGTTCACGTATAGGATGAGAATCCATGGTTGCTAATTATGTGTAATGAGTAGAGTAAATCCTATGAAGTCATGTCTTGATAAACTTGTTTGTAAAATAATGAACAAGGTCTTAGAAGTTGTACTCAATCATCAGGAGTTGAAATTATTACTATACTTTCTTCATCTATTCAAGTTATAATGATTCAATTTTATACGATAATTTATATATATGATGAATTAATAAGAATCGATAATTTTGTTCTTGTGAGATAAAAGAAAGAAAAGAAAAAAAAATGATTGGTAGATTGATATAATATAAAATAAAACTTTTTTATATTTTTATATTAAAAAAATTATTAAATATAAAAATATTATAATTTAAAAGAATATCTCAAAAAAATTACAATGAAGATTTTGTCGTTTTCTTACCAAGGTTATCATGTGTGATTGAGATGGACCTTTCTAGACATACTGAATTGCTCATCATTGTGGCCTCTTGGAAGAGTCTTCCACGTCAATGCCACACTGACCACGGCGCTAGATGTCGTTTGTTTTGTTATCGAGTGAAAAGCAAGCAGCACGTCTCTTTTTGCAACGAGCCAAATTCAGTTAGGCGAATCCGAATTGGTTCTGTATTGTGACTCATGTGAGGTACGCATCTCAAAAGTTGAGAGGTTTTTGTCACATGAGAAATGCATCAAATACAGCCATTTCAATACTAAGCATAAACAGCTGTAAGAATGCAATATTTTAAGCACAGTAACAATAGTTGCGAAATTTTACAAGGCCAAACGCACGTGATTATTCACAATTAGAAACCAAACCCAAGATAAAATCCTGGAAAACGATGACAAACAGCCGATAATGGATAAGGTTCTGTTTGATGATATTATTTTTATTTTTTATTTTTTATTTTATTAGTCAATTAATCAGAACTGTTTAATTTTTATTTTCTATTTTTTTAAATAGGTAAAACACAAACAGAAAATAAAAAATGATTTTTAATTTTATAAAATAATTTTGATTTTTATTATTGATTTTTTTCTATTATTTGTTTTGATTTTTTTCAGTTTGAACAACATATCAAACAATCCCAACGATTTTGATTCCTATCTTTTGCTTTGTTTAGGTGACTGATAAAATACTTTGTTTACGTTACTTCAATCTAATATATATTGCGAAACGATCAGACGTAATTTGATATTAAAAAAAATTATATTCATATATATATAATAATATAAAATACGTTATAATAATTATAAAACAGAAAAATGATTATTTATTTTGATTTTAATTTTCATATGAAAACAAAAAATAAAAATTTAATTTTTTTTTTTTTTACGGTTCTTTGTTTTTCGATCGTGTCAGCGTTGTTCAACTAAATACTACTTTCACTGTCTCATAGTAATTAATCCATACAGTGTGTAACATATGTATAGAATTTTGTGAATTTTGATAAACAAATTTAGTAATAATAAGATTTATTATAACAACAGTGCATATATGGATAGACTCAATGCGAATGTGCGATGATAGCATTGTTACAAACATTATCCCTAGAGTCTACCAGATCGCCGGCCACCCACGACACTGGTGCGAGCCCCTCGCTCGTCGGTGACGAGCCAGTTCGCGGCCAACCCACGACACGCTCGTATCAGCCTCGACAACCTCTCTGGAAGCGAAAACCCCTCGATTTACTTGACTCATACCCGGATCCGGCATGCCCCCACTCTCGTCAACCTTCCCCGATGTCGAAAAACGTCAATGTAGACTGAATTCGACCATCCAAATCCGACGAAGATTCACCTCGCACACACCCGCACCTTCCCCAACCCTCCTTGTCCTTTTCCCGACCTCGCCTGACCTCCTCGGAGGCGTCCCAGCTACCAGCGGCCGATTTTCGGTCTTCGTCGGCGACAGTGGTAGTGATGAGATGCGATGAGAGGGAGAAGGAGAGGGGAAGAGAGCATGGAGAGGGAGGCGGCGACGAAAGAGGTGGAGAGGTTGAGGTAGGATTTGATTAGGTAGGTTAAAAGGGTACGATGGATTTAATTTTTAAAAAACTTACCAAACGATAAATAAAAAAGATGCTTATCATTGGTTGAGAGTTAAGAAAGATAAAAACAATTTATAAATAATTTATATTTTCATAAAATGGTTTTCGATTTCATAGTCAATTTTTTGATGGTGTCAGTTGTTTTGTTTTAATAGAATTATAATTATTTGATTTGACGGTGTTGATTTTTCGTATATAGATTAAATTATTTTTTGATTTTTGTGAGTGAAAAAAATAAAAAAAAAATAATGAAATGAATTGATATGATATAAAATAAATAATAAAAATATTTTGATATTTTTATTAAAATAATTTTTAAATAAAATAAAATAATAATTTAATTGATATGTTTTAATTTAATAAATATTATAATTTTATTGATTGGGAGGAAATACTCGTTCCATTTTAACTGTTGTGGACAACTTGAACAAACACCTCCTAACAAATGTGAACAAATCTGAAAGCGATTGGTAATCATTATGGTTCATTACAGATAAAGATCAAACTCCCATGTCCCAACACCGTCACTCTTCCTCCTCATCTTCTGGCTCCCCAACACCGCTTATAAACAATCGAGTCAAGCGATTCCTCTCCTCTCATGCTCTCCCTCTCCACCACCTCACTCTCCTCCCACACAACAGTCACCATGTCACAAACCAACCCAACCCGGTCCACCAAATTCGCCCGGTCCAACCCCAAATCCGACCGCTTCCCGGTCCGCCGGTTCCACCACATCGAGTTCTACTCCGGCGACGC